>JAATWR010001444.1:0-19288 GCA_018703725.1 Brassica juncea | reverse complement strand
CCTGGTGATCTCCACCCACTTTATGTATCCAAATCAAGCTTCACACAAAGTGATTCATCCTGGTTTGATTGGAACGACGAAGAAGAAGCTGTTTGCTATTCCCAAATTGGGAAACTGGAATCACCTGATTTGAAGTGGATAACTTCTTCATCCCAACTCCTATGAGATTTATTCAATTTCGTGGTGATTCTCCACCACTTTATGTATCCAAATCAAGCTTCTTACAAAGTGATCATCATGGTTTGATTGGAACGACGAAGAAGCTTGTGCTATTCCAACTGGGAAACTGGAATCACCTGATTTGAAAGTGGGATAACTCTTCATCCCAACTCCTATGAGATTTATTCAACTTCCTGGTGATTCTCCACCACTTTATGTATCCAAATCAAGCTTTTACAAAGTGATTCATCCTGGTTTGAGGAACGACGAAGAAGTTGTGCATTCCCAAACTGGAAACTGGAATCACCTGATTTGAAAGTGGGATAACTTCTTCGTCCCAACTCATATGAGATTTATTCAACTTCTGTGATTCTCCACCATTTATGTATCCAAATCAAGCTTCTTACAAGTGATTCATCCTGGTTTGATTGGAACGACGAAGAAGTTGTGCTATTCCAAATGGGAAACTGGAATCACCTGATTTGAAAGTGGGATAACTTCTTGTCCCACTCCTATGAGATTTATTCAATTTCGTGGTGATTCTCCACCACTTTATGTATCAAATCAAGCTTCTTACAAAGTGATTCATCCTGGTTTGATTTGGAACGACGAAGAAGTTGTGCTATTCCCAAATGGGAAACTGGAATCACCTGATTTGAAAGTGGGATAACTTCTTCATCCCAACTCCTATGAGATTTATTCAACTTCCTGGTGATTCTCCACCACTTTATGTATCCAAATCAAGCTTTTTACAAAGTGATTCATCCTGGTTTGATTGGAACGACGAAGAAGTGTGCAATTCCCAAACTGGGAAACTGGAATCACCTGATTTGAAAGTGGATAACTTCTTCATCCCAACTCCTATGAGATTTATTCAACTTCCGTGGTGATTCTCCACCACTTTATGTATCCAAATCAGCTTTAAAGAGATTCATCCTGGTTTGATTGGAACGACGAAGAAGCTGTTGCTATTCCAAACTGGGAAACTGGAATCACCTGATTTGAAAGTGGGATAACTTCTTCATCCCAACTCCTATGAGATTTATTCAACTTCGTGGTGATTCTCCACCACTTTATGTATCCAAATCAAGCTTCTCACAAAGTGATTCATCTGGTTTGATTGGAACGACGAAGAAGATGTGCTATTCCCAAACTGGGAAACTGGAATCACCTGATTTGAAAGTGGGATAACTTCTTCGTCCCATCCCTTTATGATCCAAATCAAGCTTCTACAAATGATCATCCTGTTTGATTGGAACGACGAAGAAGTTGTGCTATTCCCAAACTGGGAACTGGAATCACCTGATTGAAAGTTGGATAACTTCTTCATCCCAACTCCTATGATTTATTCAATTTCGTGGTGATTATCACCACTTTATGTATCTAAATCAAGCTTCTTACAAAGTGATTCATCCTGGTTTGATTTGAACGACGAAGAAGCTGTGCTATTCCAAATTGGAAACTGGAATCACCTTATTGAAAGTGGGATAACTTTTCATCCCAACTCCTATGAGATTTATTCAACTTCCTGTGATTCTCCACCACTTATGTATCCAAATCAAGCTCTTACAAAGTGATTCATACTGGTTTGATTGGAACGACGAAGGAAGTTGTGGCAATTCCAAAACTGGGAAACTGGAATCACCTGATTTGAAAGTGGGATACACTTCTTCGTCCCAACTCCTATGAGATTTATTCAAACTTCCTGGTGATTCTCCACCACTTTATGTATCCAAATCAAGCTTCTTACAAGAGATTCATCCTGGTTTGATTGGAACGACGAAGAAGAAGTTGTGCTATTCCCAAACTGGGAAAACTGGGAATCACCTGATTTGAAAGTGGGATAACTTCTTCGTCCCAACTCCTATGAGATTTATTCAACCTTCCTGGTGATTCTCTCCACCACTTTATGTATCCGAAATCAAGCTTCTTACAAAGAGATTCATCCTGGGTTTGATTGGAACGACGAAGAAGTTGTGCTATTCCCAACTGGGAAACTTGAATCACCTGATTTGAAAGTGGAATAAACTTCTTCATCCCAACTCCTATGAGATTTATTCAACTTCCTGGTGATTCTCCACCACTTTATGTATCCAAATCAAGCTTCTCACAAAGTGATTCATCCTGGTTTGATTGGAACGACGAACAAGCTGTGCTATTCCCAAACTGGGAAACTGGAATCACCTGATTTGAAAGTGGGATAACTTCTTCATCCCAACTCCTATGAGATTTATTCAATTTCGTGGTGATTATCCACCACTTTATGTATCTAAATCAAGCTTCTTACAAAGTGATTCATCCTGGTTTGATTTGAACGACGAAGAAGCTGTGCTATTCCCCAAATTGGGAAACTGGAATCACCTTATTTGAAAGTGGGATAACTTCTTCATCCCAACTCCTATGAGATTTATTCAACTTCCTGGTGATTCTCCACCACTTTATGTATCCACATCAAGGTTTTACAAAGTGATTCATCCTGGTTTGATTGGAACGACGAAGAAGTTGTGCAATTCCAAAACTGGGAAACTGGAATCACCTTGATTTGAAAGTGGGATAACTTCTTCGTCCCAACTCCTATGAGATTTATTCAACTTCCTGGTGATTCTCCACCACTTTAGGTATCCAATCAAGCTTCTTACAAAGAGAGTCATCCTGGTTTGATTGGAACGACGAAGAAGTTGTGCTATTACCAAACCTGGGAAAGCTGGAATCACCTGATTTGAAAGTGGAATACTGCTTCATCCCAACTCCTATGAGATTTATTCAACTTCCTGGTGATTTCTCCACCACTTTATGTATCAAAAATCAAGCTTCTCACAAAGTGATTCATCTTGGTTGATTGGAACGAACGAAGAAGATAGTGCTTATTCCCAAACTGGAACTTGAAGGAATAACCTGATTTGAAAGTGTGGGATAACTTCTTCGGTCCAAACTCCTATGAGATTTATTCAACTTCCTGGTGTTTCTCCACCCACTTTATGATCCAAATAAGCTTCTACAAAGTATTCATCCTGGTTTGATTGGAACGAGAAGAAGTGTGCTATTCCCAAATGGGAACTGGAATCACCTGATTTGAAAGTGGGATAACTTCTTCTTGCCAACTCCTATGAGATTTATTCAACTTCCTGGTGATTCTCCACCACTTTATGTATCCAAATCAAGCTTCTCACAAAGTGATCATCCTGGTTTGATTGGAAAACGAAGAAGCTGTTATTCCCAAACTGGAAACTGGAAACCAGATTTGAAAGTGGGATAACTTCTTCATCCCAACTCCTATGAGATTATTCAACTTCCTGGTGATTCTCCACCACTTTATGTATCCAAATCAAGCTTCTACAAAAGTGATTCATCCTGGTTTGATTGGAACGACGAAGAAGCTGTGCTATTCCCAAACTGGGAAACTGGAATCACCTGATTTGAAAGTGGAATAACTTCTTTCCCAACTCCTATGAGTTTATTCAACTTCCTGGTGATTCTCCACCCTTTATGTATCCAAATCAAGCTTCTTACAAAGTGATTCATCCTGGTTTGATTGGAACGACGAAGAAGCTGTGCTATTCCCAAACTGGGAAACTGGAATCACCTGATTTGAAAGTGGGATAAACTTCTCTTGCAACTCCTATGAGATTTATTCAACTCCTGGTGATTTCCACCACTTATGTATCCAAATCAAGCTTCTTACAAAGAGATTCATCCTGGTTTGATTGGAACGACGAAGAAGCTGTGCTATTCCCAAATGGGAAACTGGAATCACCTGATTTGAAAGTGGGATAACTTCTTCTTGCCAACTCCTATGAGATTTATTCAACTTCCTGGTGATTCTCCACCACTTTATGTATCCAAATCAAGCTTCTACAAAGTGATTCATCCTGGTTTGATTGGAACGACGAAGAAGCTGTGCTATTCCCAAACTGGGAAACTGGAATCACTGATTTGAAAGTGGGATAACTTCTTCATCCACACTCCTATGACATTTATTCAACTTCCTGGTGATTCTCCACCACTTTATGTATTCCAAATCAAGCTTCTTCACTAAAGTGATTCATCCTGGTTTGATTGGAACGACGAAGCAGCTGTGCTATCCCAAACTTGGGAAACTGGAATCACCTGAATTTGAAAAGTGGGATAACTTCTTCATCCCAACTCCTATGAGATTTATTCAACTTCCTGGTGATTCTCCACCACTTTATGTATCCAAATCAAGCTTCTTACACAAGTGATTCATCCTGGTTTGATTGGAACGACGAAGAAGCTGTGCTATTCCCAAACTGGGAAACTGGAATCACCATGATTTTGAAAGTGGGAATAACTTCTTCATCCCAACTCCTATGAGATTTATTCAACTTTCCTGGTGATTCTCCACCACTTTATGTATCCTAAATCAAGCTTCTTACAAGTGATTCATCCTGGTTTGATTGGAACCGACGAAGAAGTTGTCGCAATTCCCAAACTAGGAAATCTGGAATCACCCTGATGTGAAAGTGGGATACCTTCTTCTGTCCAACTCCTATGAGATTTATTCAACTTCCTGGTGATTCTCCACCACTTTTTGTATCCAAATCAAGCTTTCTTACAAAGAGATTCATTCCTGGTTTGATTGGAAGTCGACGAAGAAGTTGTGCCTATTGCCCAAACTGAGAAACTGGAATCACCTGATTTGAAAGTGTGGAATAACTTCATTTCATCCCCAACTCCTATGAGATTTATTAATTTCCTGGTTGATTCTCCACCACTTTATGATTCCAATCCAAGCTTCTTATAAAGTTGATTCATCCTTGTTTGATTGGAACGGACCCGTAAGAAGCTGTGCTATTCCCAAACTGGGAACTGGTACCACCTGATTAAAAAGTGGAAGGGATAACTTCTTCATCCCAAACTCATATGAGATTTATTCAACTTCCTGGTGATTCTCCACCACTTTATGTATCCAAATCAAGCTTCACACAAAGTGATTCATCCTGGTTTGATTGGAACGACGAAGAAGCTGTGCAATTCCAAAACTGGGAAACTGGAATAACCTGATTTGAAAGTTGGATAACTTCTTCATCCCAACTCCTATGAGATTTATTCAATTTCGTGGTGATTATCCACCACTTTATGTATCTAAATCAAGCTTCTTACAAAGTGATTCATCCTTGTTTGATTTGAACGACGAAGAAGCTGTGCTATTCCCAAATTGGGAAACTGGAATCACCTGATTTGAAAGTGGGATAACTTCTTCATCCCAACTCCTATGAGATTTATTCAACTTCCTGGTGATTCTCCACCACTTTATGTATCCAAATCAAGCTTCTTACAAAGTGATTCATCCTGGTTTGATTGGAACGACGAAGAAGTTGTGCAATTCCAAACTGGGAAACTGGAATCACCTGATTTGAAAGTGGGATAACTTCTTCGTCCCAACTCCTATGAGATTTATTCAACTTCCTGGTGATTCTCCACCACTTTATGTATCCAAATCAAGCTTCTTACAAAGAGATTCATCCTGGTTTGATTGGAACGACGAAGAAGCTTGTGCTATTCCCAAACTGGGAAACTGGAATCACCTGATTTGAAAGTGGGATAACTTCTTCATCCCAACTCCTATGAGATTTATTCAACTTCCTGGTGATTCTCCACCACTTTATGTATCCAAATCAAGCTTCTTACAAAGAGATTCATCCTGGTTTGATTGGAACGACGAAGAAGCTGTGCTATTCCCAAACTGGGAAACTGGAATCACCTGATTTGAAAGTGGAATAACTTCTTCATCCCAACTCCTATGAGATTTATTCAACTTCCTGGTGATTCTCCACCACTTTATGTATCCAAATCAAGCTTCTCACAAAGTGATTCATCCTGGTTTGATTGGAACGACGAAGAAGCTGTGCTATTCCCAAACTGGGAAACTGGAATCACCTGATTTGAAAGTGGGATAACTTCTTCATCCCAACTCCTATGAGATTTATTCAACTTCCTGGTGATTCTCCACCACTTTATGTATCCAAATCAAGCTTCTTACAAAGTGATTCATCCTGGTTTGATTGGAACGACGAAGAAGCTGTGCTATTCCCAAACTGGGAAACTGGAATCACCTGATTTGAAAGTGGGATAACTTCTTCATCCCAACTCCTATGAGATTTATTCAACTTCCTGGTGATTCTCCACCACTTTATGTATCCAAATCAAGCTTCTTACAAAGTGATTCATCCTGGTTTGATTGGAACGACGAAGAAGCTTGTGCTATTCCAAAACTGGGAAACTGGAATCACCTGATTTGAAAGTGGGATAACTTCTTCATCCCAACTCCTATGAGATTTATTCAACTTCCTGGTGATTCTCCACCACTTTATGTATCCAAATCAAGCTTCTTACAAAGTAGATTCATCCTGGTTTGATTGGAACGACGAAGAAGCTGTGCTATTCCCAAACTGGGAAACTGGAATCACCTGATTTGAAAGTGGGATAACTTCTTCATCCCAACTCCTATGAGATTTATTCAACTTCCTGGTGATTCTCCACCACTTTATGTATCCAAATCAAGCTTCTCACAAAGTGATTCATCCTGGTTTGATTGGAACGACGAAGAAGCTGTGCTATTCCCAAACTGGGAAACTGGAATCACCTGATTTGAAAGTGGGATAACTTCTTCGTCCACACTCCTATGACATTTATTCAACTTCCTGGTGATTCTCCACCACTTTATGTATCCAAATCAAGCTCTCACTAAGTGATTCATCCTGGTTTGATTGGAACGACGAACAAGCTGTGCTATTCCCAAACTGGGAAACTGGAATCACCTGATTTGAAAGTGGTATAACTTCTTCATCCCAACTCCTATGAGATTTATTCAAATTCCTGGTGATTCTCCACCACTTTATGTATCCAAATCAAGCTTCTTACAAAGTGATTCATCCTGGTTTGATTGGAACGACGAAGAAGCTGTGCTATTCCCAAACTGGGAAACTGGAATCACCAGATTTGAAAGTGGAATAACTTCTTCATCCCAACTCCTATGAGATTTATTCAACTTCCTGGTGATTCTCCACCACTTTATGTATCTGAATCAAGCTTCTTACAAAGTGATTCATCCTGGTTTGATTGGAACGACGAAGAAGTTGTGCAATTCCCAAACTAGGAAACTGGAATCACCTGATTTGAAAGTGGGATACCTTCTTCTTGCCAACTCCTATGAGATTTATTCAACTTCCTGGTGATTCTCCACCACTTTTTGTATCCAAATCAAGCTTCTTACAAAGAGATTCATCCTGGTTTGATTGGAACGACGAAGAAGTTGTGCTATTCCCAAACTGAGAAACTGGAAGCACCTGATTTGAAAGTGGAATAACTTCTTCATCCCAACTCCTATGAGATTTATTAAATTTCATGGTGATTCTCCACCACTTTATGATTCCAAATCAAGCTTCTTATAAAGTGATTCATCCTTGTTTGATTGGAACGACGAAGAAGCTGTGCTATTCCCAAACTGGGAAACTGGAATCACCTGATTAAAAAGTGGGATAACTTCTTCATCCCAACTCATATGAGATTTATTCAACTTACTGGTGATTCTCCACCACTTTATGTATCCAAATCAAGCTTCACACAAAGTGATTCATCCTGGTTTGATTGGAACGACGAAGAAGCTGTGCAATTCCAAAACTGGGAAACTGGAATAACCTGATTTGAAAGTTGGATAACTTCTTCATCCCAACTCCTATGAGATTTATTCAATTTCGTGGTGATTATCCACCACTTTATGTATCTAAATCAAGCTTCTTACAAAGTGATTCATCCTGGTTTGATTTGAACGACGAAGAAGCTGTGCTATTCCCAAATTGGGAAACTGGAATCACCTGATTTGAAAGTGGGATAACTTCTTCATCCCAACTCCTATGAGATTTATTCAACTTCCTGGTGATTCTCCACCACTTTATGTATCCAAATCAAGCTTCTTACAAAGTGATTCATCCTGGTTTGATTGGAACGACGAAGAAGTTGTGCAATTCCAAAACTGGGAAACTGGAATCACCTGATTTGAAAGTGGGATAACTTCTTCGTCCCAACTCCTATGAGATTTATTCAACTTCCTTGTGATTCTCCACCACTTTATGTATCCAAATCAAGCTTCTTACAAAGAGATTCATCCTGGTTTGATTGGAACGACGAAGAAGTTGTGCTATTCCCAAACTGGGAAACTGGAATCACCTGATTTGAAAGTGGGATAACTTCTTCGTCCCAACTCCTATGAGATTTATTCAATTTCGTGGTGATTATCCACCACTTTATGTATCTAAATCAAGCTTCTTACAAAGTGATTCATCCTGGTTTGATTTGAACGACGAAGAAGCTGTGCTATTCCCAAATTGGGAAACTGGAATCACCTGATTTGAAAGTGGGATAACTTCTTCATCCCAACTCCTATGAGATTTATTCAACTTCCTGGTGATTCTCCACCACTTTATGTATCCAAATCAAGCTTCTTACAAAGTGATTCATCCTGGTTTGATTGGAACGACGAAGAAGTTGTGCAATTCCAAAACTGGGAAACTGGAATCACCTGATTTGAAAGTTGGATAACTTCTTCATCCCAACTCCTATGAGATTTATTCAATTTCGTGGTGATTATCCACCACTTTATGTATCCAAATCAAGCTTCTTACAAAGAGATTCGTCCTGGTTTGATTGGAACGACGAAGAAGCTGTGCTATTCCCAAATTGGGAAACTGGAATCACCTGATTTGAAAGTGGGATAACTTCTTCATCCCAACTCCTATGAGATTTATTCAACTTCCTGGTGATTCTCCACCACTTTATGTATCCAAATCAAGCTTCTCACAAAGTGATTCATCTTGGTTTGATTGGAACGACGAAGAAGATGTGCTATTCCCAAACTGGGAAACTGGAATCACCTGATTTGAAAGTGGGATAACTTCTTCGTCCCAACACTTTATGATTCCAAATCAAGCTTCTTATAAAGTGATTCATCCTTGTTTGATTGGAACGACGAAGAAGTTGTGCTATTCCCAAACTGGGAAACTGGAATCACCTGATTAAAAAGTTGGATAACTTCTTCATCCCAACTCCTATGAGATTTATTCAATTTCGTGGTGATTATCCACCACTTTATGTATCTAAATCAAGCTTCTTACAAAGTGATTCATCCTGGTTTGATTTGAACGACGAAGAAGCTGTGCTATTCCCAAATTGGGAAACTGGAATCACCTGATTTGAAAGTGGGATAACTTCTTCATCCCAACTCCTATGAGATTTATTCAACTTCCTGGTGATTCTCCACCACTTTATGTATCCAAATCAAGCTTCTTACAAAGTGATTCATCCTGGTTTGATTGGAACGACGAAGAAGTTGTGCAATTCCAAAACTGGGAAACTGGAATCACCTGATTTGAAAGTGGGATAACTTCTTCGTCCCAACTCCTATGAGATTTATTCAACTTCCTGGTGATTCTCCACCACTTTATGTATCCAAATCAAGCTTCTTACAAAGAGATTCATCCTGGTTTGATTGGAACGACGAAGAAGTTGTGCTATTCCCAAACTGGGAAACTGGAATCACCTGATTTGAAAGTGGGATAACTTCTTCGTCCCAACTCCTATGAGATTTATTCAACTTCCTGGTGATTCTCCACCACTTTATGTATCCAAATCAAGCTTCTTACAAAGAGATTCATCCTGGTTTGATTGGAACGACGAAGAAGCTGTGCTATTTCCAAACTGGGAAACTTGAATCACCTGATTTGAAAGTGGAATAACTTCTTCATCCCAACTCCTATGAGATTTATTCAACTTCCTGGTGATTCTCCACCACTTTATGTATCCAAATCAAGCTTCTCACAAAGTGATTCATCCTGGTTTGATTGGAACGACGAACAAGCTGTGCTATTCCCAAACTGGGAAACTGGAATCACCTGATTTGAAAGTGGGATAACTTCTTCATCCCAACTCCTATGAGATTTATTCAATTTCGTGGTGATTATCCACCACTTTATGTATCTAAATCAAGCTTCTTACAAAGTGATTCATCCTGGTTTGATTTGAACGACGAAGAAGCTGTGCTATTCCCAAATTGGGAAACTGGAATCACCTGATTTGAAAGTGGGATAACTTCTTCATCCCAACTCCTATGAGATTTATTCAACTTCCTGGTGATTCTCCACCACTTTATGTATCCAAATCAAGGTTCTTACAAAGTGATTCATCCTGGTTTGATTGGAACGACGAAGAAGTTGTGCAATTCCAAAACTGGGAAACTGGAATCACCTGATTTGAAAGTGGGATAACTTCTTCGTCCCAACTCCTATTAGATTTATTCAACTTCCTGGTGATTCTCCACCACTTTATGTATCCAAATCAAGCTTCTTACAAAGAGATTCATCCTGGTTTGATTGGAACGACGAAGAAGCTGTGCTATTCCCAAACTGGGAAACTGGAATCACCTGATTTGAAAGTGGAATAACTTCTTCATGCCCAACTCCTATGAGATTTATTCAACTTCCTGGTGATTCTCCCACCACTTTATGTATCCAAATCAAGCTTCTCACAAAGTGAATTCATCTTGGTTTGATTGGAACGACGAAGAGAGTGTGCTATTCCCAACTGGGAAATCTTGAATAACCTGATTTGAAAGTGGGATAACTTCTTCGTCCACACTCCTATGAGATTTATTCAACTTCCTGTGATTCTCCACCACTTTATGTATCCAAATCAAGCTTCTTACAAAGTGATTCATCCTGGTTTGATTGGAACGAAGAAGAAGTTTGCTATTCCCAAACTGGGAAACTGGAATCACCTGATTTGAAAGTGGGATAACTTCTTCTCCAACTCCTATGAGATTTATTCAACTTCCTGGTGATTCTCCACCACTTTATGTATCCAAATCAAGCTTCTCACAAAGGATTCATCCTGGTTTGATTGGAACGACGAAGAAGCTGGTTATTCCTAAACTGGAAATGGAACTCACCATGATTTGAAAGTGGATAACTTCTTCATCCCAACTCCTATGAGATTTATTCAACTTCCTGGTGATTCTCCACCACTTTATGTATCCAAATCAATCTTCTCACAAAATGATTCATCCTGGTTTGATTGGAACGACGAAGAAGCTTGCTATTCCCAAACTGGGAAACTGGAATCACCTGATTTGAAAGTGGAATAACTTCTTCATCCCAACTCCTATGAGATTTATTCAACTTCCTGGTGATTCTCCACCACTTTATGTATCCAAATCAAGCTTCTTACAAAGTGATTCATCCTGGTTGATTGGAACGACGAAGAAGCTGTGCTATTCCCAAACTGGGAAACTGGAATCACCTGATTTGAAAGTGGAATAACTTCTTCTTGCAACTCCTATGAGATTTATTCAACTTCCTGGTGATTGTCCACCACTTTATGTATCCAAATCAAGCTTCTTACAAAGTGATTCATCCTGGTTTGATTGGAACGACGAAGAAGCTGTGCTATTCCCAAACTGGGAAACTGGAATCACCTGATTTGAAAGTGGGATAACTTCTTCTTGCCAACTCCTATGAGATTTATTCAACTTCCTGGTGATTCTCCACCACTTTATGTATCCAAATCAAGCTTCTCACAAAGTGATTCATCCTGGTTTGATTGGAACGACGAAGAAGCTGTGCTATTCCCAAACTGGGAAACTGGAATCACCTGATTTGAAAGTGGGATAACTTCTTCGTCCACACTCCTATGAGATTTATTCAACTTCCTGGTGATTCTCCACCACTTTATGTATCCAAATCAAGCTTCTCTAAGTGATTCATCCTGGTTTGATTGGAACGACGAAGAAGCTGTGCTATTCCCAAACTGGGAAACTGGAATCACCTGATTTGAAAGTGGGATAACTTCTTCATCCCAACTCCTATGAGATTTATTCAACTTCCTGGTGATTCTCCACCACTTTATGTATCCAAATCAAGCTTCTTACAAAGTATTCATCTGGTTTGATTGGAACGACGAAGAAGTGTGCTATTCCCAAACTGGGAAACTGGAATCACCTGATTTGAAAGTGGGATAACTTCTTCGTCCCAACTCCTATGAGATTTATTCAACTTCCTGGTGATTCTCCACCACTTTATGTATCCAAATCAAGCTTCTTACAAAGAGATTCATCCTGGTTTGATTGGAACGACGAAGAAGTGTGCTATTCCCAAACTGGGAAACTGAATCACCTGATTTGAAAGTGGAATCTTCTTCATCCCAACTCCTATGAGATTTATTCAACTTCCTGGTGATTCTCCACCACTTTATGTATCCAAATCAAGCTTCTCACAAAGTGATTCATCCTGGTTTGATTGGAACGACGAAGAAGCTGTGCTATTCCCAAACTGGAAACTGGAATCACCTGATTTGAAAGTGGGATAACTTCTTCATCCCAACTCCTATGAGATTTATTCAATTCCTGGTGATTCTCCACCACTTTATGTATCCAAATCAAGCTTCTTACAAAGTGATTCATCCTGGTTTGATTGGAACGACGAAGAAGCTGTGCTATTCCCAAACTGGGAAACTGGAATCACCTGATTTGAAAGTGGGATAACTTCTTCATCCCAACTCCTATGAGATTTATTCAACTTCCTGGTGATTCCCACCACTTTATGTATCCAAATCAAGCTTCTTACAAAGTGATTCATCCTGGTTTGATTGGAACGACGAAGAAGTGTGCATTCCAAACTGGGAAACTGGAATCACCTGATTTGAAAGTGGGATAACTTCTTCATCCCAACTCCTATGAGATTTATTCAACTTCCTGGTGATTCTCCACCACTTTATGTATCCAAATCAAGCTTCTTACAAAGTGATTCATCCTGGTTTGATTGGAACGACGAAGACTGTGCTATTCCCAAACTGGGAAACTGGAATCACCTGATTTGAAAGTGGATAACTTCTTCATCCCAACTCCTATGAGATTTATTCAACTTCCTGGTGATTCTCCACCACTTTATGTATCCAAATCAAGCTTCTTACAAAGTGATTCATCCTGGTTTGATTGGAACGACGAAGAAGATGTGCTATTCCCAAACTGGGAAACTGGAATCACCTGATTTGAAAGTGGGATAACTTCTTCGTCCCAACTCCTATGAGATTTATTCAACTTCCTGGTGATTCTCCACCACTTTATGTATCCAAATCAAGCTTCTTACAAAGTTATTCATCCTGGTTTGATTGGAACGACGAAGAAGTTGTGCTATTCCCAAACTGGGAAACTGGAATCACCTGATTTGAAAGTGGGATAACTTCTTCTCCAACTCCTATGAGATTTATTCAACTTCCTGGTGATTCTCCACCACTTTATGTATCCAAATCAAGCTTCTTACAAAGTGATTCATCCTGGTTTGATTGGAACGAACGAAGAAGCTGTGTATTTCCCAAACTGGGAAACTGGAATCACCTGATTTGAAAGTGGGATAACTTCTTCATCCCAACTCCTATGAGATTTATTCAACTTCCTGGTGATTCTCCACCACTTTATGTATCCAAATCAATCTTCTCACAAAATGATTCATCCTGGTTTGATTGGAACGACGAAGAAGCTGTGCTATTCCCAAACTGGGAAACTGGAATCACCTGATTTGAAAGTGGATAACTTCTTCATCCCAACTCCTATGAGATTTATTCAACTTCCTGGTGATTCTCCACCACTTTATGTATCCAAATCAAGCTTCTTACAAAGTGATTCATCCTGGTTTGATTGGAACGACGAAGAAGCTGTGCTATTCCCAAACTGGGAAACTGGAATCACCTGATTTGAAAGTGGAATAACTTCTTCTTGCCAACTCCTATGAGATTTATTCAACTTCCTGGTGATTCTCCACCACTTTATGTATCCAAATCAAGCTTCTTACAAAGTGATTCATCCTGGTTTGATTGGAACGACGAAGAAGCTGTGCTATTCCCAAACTGGGAAACTGGAATCACCTGATTTGAAAGTGGGATAACTTCTTCTTGCCAACTCCTATGAGATTTATTCAACTTCCTGGTGATTCTCCACCACTTTATGTATCCAAATCAAGCTTCTTACAAAGTGATTCATCCTGGTTTGATTGGAACGACGAAGAAGCTGTGCTATTCCCAAACTGGGAAACTGGAATCACCTGATTTGAAAGTGGGATAACTTCTTCTCCCACTCCTATGAGATTTATTCAACTTCCTGGTGATTCTCCACCACTTTATGTATCCAAATCAAGCTCTCACTAAGTGATTCATCCTGGTTTGATTGGAACGACGAAGCTGTGCTATTCCCAAACTGGGAAACTGGAATCACCTGATTTGAAAGTGGGATAACTTCTTCATCCCAACTCCTATGAGATTTATTCAACTTCCTGGTGATTCTCCACCACTTTATGTATCCAAATCAAGCTTCTTACAAAGTGATTCATCCTGGTTTGATTGGAACGACGAAGAAGCTGTGCTATTCCCAAACTGGGAAACTGGAATCACCTGATTTGAAAGTGGAATAACTTCTTCATCCCAACTCCTATGAGATTTTCAACTTCCTGGTGATTCTCCACCACTTTATGTATCCAAATCAAGCTTCTTACAAAGTGATTCATCCTGGTTTGATTGGAACGACGAAGAAGCTGTGCTATTCCCAAACTGGGAAACTGGAATCACCTGATTTGAAAGTGGATAACTTCTTCCCAACTCCTATGAGATTTATTCAACTTCCTGGTGATTCTCCACCACTTTATGTATCCAAATCAAGCTTCTCACAAAGTGATTCATCCTGGTTTGATTGGAACGACGAAGAAGCTGTGCTATTCCCAAACTGGGAAACTGGAATCACCTGATTTGAAAGTGGGATAACTTCTTTCGTCCACACTCCTATGAGATTTATTCAACTTCCTGGTGATTCTCCACCACTTATGTATCCAAATCAAGCTTCTCACAAAGTGATTCATCCTGGTTTGATTGGAACGACGAAGAAGCTGTGCTATTCCCAAACTGGGAAACTGGAATCACCTGATTTGAAAGTGGATAACTTCTTCATCCCAACTCCTATGAGATTTATTCAACTTCCTGGTGATTCTCCACCACTTTATGTATCCAAATCAAGCTTCTTACAAAGTGATTCATCCTGGTTTGATTGGAACGACGAAGAAGCTGTGCTATTCCCAAACTGGGAAACTGGAATCACCTGATTTGAAAGTGGATAACTTCTTCATCCCAACTCCTATGAGATTTATTCAACTTCCTGGTGATTCTCCACCACTTTATGTATCCAAATCAAGCTTCTTACAAAGTGATTCATCCTGGTTGATTGGAACGACGAAGAAGTTGTATTCCCAAACTGGGAAACTGGAATCACCTGATTTGAAAGTGGGATAACTTCTTCTCCAACTCCTATGAGATTTATTCAACTTCCTGGTGATTCTCCACCACTTTATGTATCCAAATCAAGCTTCTTACAAAGAGATTCATCCTGGTTTGATTGGAACGACGAAGAAGTGTGCTATCCCAAACTGGAAACTGGAATCACCTGATTTGAAAGTGGATAACTTCTTCTCCCAACTCCTATGAGATTTATTCATGGTGATTCTCCACCACTTTATATCCAAATCAAGCTTCTTACAAAGTGATTCATCCTTTTTGATTGGAACGACGAAGAAGTGTGCTATTCCCAAATGGGAAACTGGAATCACCTGATTAAAGTGGGATAACTTCTTCATCCCAACTCCTATGAGATTTATTCAACTTCTGGTGATTCTCCACCACTTTATGTATCCAAATCAAGCTTCACAAAGTGATTCATCCTGGTTTGATTGGAACGACGAAGAAGCTGTGCATTCCCAAACTGGGAAACTGGAATCACCTGATTTGAAAGTGGATAACTTCTTCCCAACTCTATGAGATTATTCAATTCGTGGTGATTTCCACCACTTTATGTATCCAAATCAAGCTTCTTACAAAGTGATTCATCCTGGTTTGATTGGAACGACGAAGAAGCTGTGCTATTCCCAAATGGGAAACTGGAATCACCTGATTTGAAAGTGGGATAACTTCTTCATCCCAACTCCTATGAGATTTATTCAATTTCGTGGTGATTCTCCACCACTTTATGTATCCAAATCAAGCTTCTTACAAAGTGATTCATCCTGGTTTGATTGGAACGACGAAGAAGTTGTGCATTCCAAACTGGGAAACTGGAATCACCTGATTTGAAAGTGGGATAACTTCTTCGTCCCAACTCCTATGAGATTTATTCAACTTCCTGGTGATTCTCCACCACTTTATGTATCCAAATCAAGCTTCTTACAAAGAGATTCATCCTGGTTTGATTGGAACGACGAAGAAGTTGTGCTATTCCAAACTGGGAAACTGGAATCACCTGATTTGAAAGTGGGATAACTTCTTCGTCCCAACTCCTATGAGATTTATTCAACTTCCTGGTGATTCTCCACACTTTATGTATCCAAATCAAGCTTCTTACAAAGAGATTCATCCTGGTTTGATTGGAACGACGAAGAAGTGTGCTATTCCCAAACTGGGAAACTGGAATCACCTGATTTGAAAGTGGAATAACTTCTTCATCCCAACTCCTATGAGATTTATTCAACTTCCTGGTGATTCTCCACCACTTATATGTATCCAAATCAAGCTTCTCACAAAGTGATTCATCCTGGTTTGATTGGAACGACGAAGCTGTGCTATTCCCAAACTGGGAAACTGGAATCACCTGATTTGAAAGTGGGATAACTTCTTCGTCACACTCCTATGAGATTTATTCAATTCGTGGTGATTCTCCACCACTTTATGTATCCAAATCAAGCTTCTTACAAAGTGATTCATCCTGGTTTGATTGGAACGAAGAAGAAGTGTGCTATTCCCAAATGGGAAACTGGAATCACCTGATTTGAAAGTGGGATAACTTCTTCATCCCAACTCCTATGAGATTTATTCAACTTCCTGGTGATTCTCCACCACTTTATGTATCCAAATCAAGCTTCTTACAAAGTGATTCATCCTGGTTTGATTGGAACGACGAAGAAGTGTGCATTCCAAACTGGGAAACTGGAATCACCTGATTTGAAAGTGGGATAACTTCTTCATCCCAACTCCTATGAGATTTATTCAACTTCCTGGTGATTCTCCACCACTTTATGTATCCAAATCAAGCTTCTTACAAAGATTCATCCTGGTTTGATTGGAACGACGAAGAAGTTGCTATTCCCAAACTGGGAAACTGGAATCACCTGATTTGAAAGTGGAATACTTCTTCATCCCAACTCCTATGAGATTTATTCAACTTCCTGGTGATTCTCCACCACTTTATGTATCCAAATCAAGCTTCTTACAAGTGATTCATCCTGGTTTGATTGGAACGACGAAGAAGCTGTGCTATTCCCAAACTGGGAAACTGGAATCACCTGATTTGAAAGTGGGAATAACTTCTTCTTGCAAACTCCTATGAGATTTATTCAACTTCCTGGTGATTCTCCACCACTTTATGTATCCAAATCAAGCTTCTTACAAAGTTATTCATCCTGGTTTGATTGGAACGACGAAGAAGTTGTGCTATTCCCAAACTGGGAAACTGGAATCACCTGATTTGAAAGTGGATAACTTCTTCTCCCAACTCCTATGAGATTTATTCAACTTCCTGGTGATTCTCCACCACTTTATGTATCCAAATCAAGCTTCTCACAAGTGATTCATCCTGGTTTGATTGGAACGACGAAGAAGCTGGCTATTCCCAAACTGGGAAACTGGAATCACCATTTGAAAGTGGATAACTTCTTCTCCCAACTCCTATGAATTTATTCAACTTCCTGGTGATTCTCCACCACTTTATGTATCCAAATCAAGCTTCTCACAAGTGATTCATCCTGGTTTGATTGGAACGACGAAGAAGCTGTGCTATTCCCAAACTGGGAAACTGGAATCACCTGATTGAAAGTGGAAATAACTTCTTCATCCCAACTCCTATGAGATTTATTCAACTTCCTGGTGATTCTCCACCACTTTATGTATCCAAATCAAGCTTTCTTACAAAGTGATTCATCCTGGTTTGATTGGAACGACGAAGAAGCTTGTATTCCCAAACTGGGAAACTGGAATCACCTGATTTGAAAGTTGGATAACTTCTTCATCCCAACTCCTATGAATTATTCAACTTCCTGGTGATTCTCCACCACTTATGTATCCAAATCAAGCTTCTTTACAAAAGTGATTCATCCTGGTTTGATTGAACGACGAAGAAGCTGTGCTATTCCCAAACTGGGAAACTTGGAATCACCTGATTTGAAAGTGGGATAACTTCTTCATCCCAACTCTATGAGATTTATTCAACTTCCTGGTGATCTCCACCACTTTATGTATCCAAATCAAGCTTCTTACAAAGTGATTCATCTGGTTTGATTGGAAGACGAAGAATTGTGCTATTCCAAACTGGGAAACCGGAATCACCTGATTTGAAAGTGGGATAACTTCTTCGTCCCAACTCCTATGAGATTTATTCAACTTCCTGGTGATTCTCCACCACTTTATGTATCCAAATCAAGCTTCTTACAAAGAGATTCATCCTGGTTTGATTGGAACGACGAAGAAGTTGTGCTATTCCCAAACTGGGAAACTGGAATCACCTGATTTGAAAAGTGGATACTTCTTCATCCCAACTCCTATGAGATTTATTCAACTTCCTGGTGATTCTCCACCACTTTATGTATCCAATCAAGCTTTCACAAAGTGATTCATCTGGTTTGATTTGGAACGACGAAGAAGCTGTGCTATTCCCAAACTGGGAAACTGGAATCACCTGATTTGAAAGTGGATAACTTCTTCTCCCAACTCCTATGAGATTTATTCAACTTCCCTGGTGATTCTCCCACTTTATGTATCCAAATCAAGCTTCTTACAAAGTGATTCATCCTGGTTTGATTGGAACGACGAAGAAGCGTGCTATTCCCAAACTGGGAAACTGGAATCACCTGATTTGAAAGTGGGATAACTTCTTCATCCCAACTCCTATGAAATTTATTCAACTTCCTGGTGTTCTCCACCCTTTATGTATCAAAATCATCTTCTCACAAATGATTCATCCTGGTTTGATTGGAACGACGAAGAAGCTGTGCTATTCCCCAAACTGGGAAACTGGAATCACCTGATTTGAAAGTGGGAT
>JAATWR010001443.1:0-36162 GCA_018703725.1 Brassica juncea | reverse complement strand
AAAACTTCTCATCGTCACGCCACCCTATGAATTAATTCAACTTCCTGGTGATTCTCCACCACTTTATGAATCCAAATCAAGCTTCTTACAAGTGATATCCTGGTTTGATTGGAACGACGAAGAAGCTGTCCTATTCCAAACTGGGAAACTGGAATCACCTGATTAAAAAGTGGATACTTCTTCATCCCACGCCTATGAGATTTTATCACACTTCCTGGTGTTCTCCACCATTTTAGTATCCAATCAAGCTTCTTACAAAAGTGATCATCCGGTTTGTTGGAACGACGAAGAGCTGTCCTATTCCCAACCTGGGAAACTGGAATCACCTGATTAGAAAGTGGGATAACTTCTTTCCCAACTCCTATGAGATTTGATTCAATTCCTGGTGATTCTCCACCACTTTATATATCAAATCAAGCTTCTTACAAGTGAGTCATCCTGGTTTGATTGGAAGACGAAGAACTGTCCTATTCCCAAACTGGGAACTGGAATCACCTGATTAGAAAGTGGGAAACTTCTTCCATCCCAACTCCTATGAGATTTATTTCAACTTCCTGGTGATCTCCAACACTTTGTATCAAATCAAGCTTCTTACAAAGTGATCCATCCTGGCTTTGATTGGAAGACGAAGAAGCTGTCCTTTCCCAAACTGGGAAACTGAATCACCTGATTAGAAAGTGGGATAACCTTCTTCATCTCATCCTATGAGATTATCAACTTCCTGGTGATTCTCCACCACTTTATGTATCCAATCAAGCTTCTTACTAGTGAGTCATCCTGGTTTGTTGGAGACGAAGAAGCTGTCCTATTCCCAAACTGGGAACGGATCACCTGATAAAAAGTGGGGATAACTCTTCATCCTAACTCCTATGAGATTTATTCAACTTCCTGGTGTTTCTCCACCACTTTATGTATCCAAATAAGCTTCTTACAAAGTGATTCCTCCTGGTTTGATTGGGAACGACGAAGACCTGCCTATTCTCCAAACTGGGAAAACTGGAATCACCTGTATTAGAAAGTGGGATACTTCTTCATCCCAACCCTATGAATTAATTCAACTTCCTGGTGATTCTCCACCCTTATGTATTCCAAATCAAGCTTCTGACAAGTGAGTCATCCTGGTTTGATTGAGAACGAAGAAGCTGTCCTATTCCCAAACTGGGAAAACTGGAATCACCTGATTAGAAAGTGGGATAACTTCTTCATCCCAACTCCTATAGATTTATTCAACTTCCTGGTGTATTCTCCAACACTTTATGTATCCAAATCAAGCTTCTTACAAAGTGATTCATCCTGGTTTGATTGGAACGACGAGCAAGCTGTCCTATTCCCAAACTGGGAAACTGGAATCACCTGATTAGAAAGTGGGATAACTTCTTCATCCAACTCCTACTGAGATTTATTCAACTTCCTGGTGATTCTCCAACCCTTTATGTATCCAAATCAAGCTTCTTACAAAGTGATTCATCTGGTTGATTGGAACGACGAAGAAGCTGTCCTATTCCCAAACTGGGAAACTGGAATCACTGATTAGAAAGTGGGGATAACTTCTTCAATCCCAACTCCTATGAGATTTAATTCAACTTCCTGGTGATTCTCCACCACTTTATGTATCCAAATCACAGCTTCTTCAAAGTGATTCATCCTGGTTTGATTGGAACGACGAAGAAGCTGTCCTATTCCCAAACTGGGAAACTGGAATCACCTGATTAAAAGGGGGATAACTTCTTCATCCCAACTCCTATGAGATTTATGTCAACTTCTGGTGGTGATTCTCCAACCACGATTATGTATCCAAATCAAGCTTCTTACAAAGTGATTCATCCTGGTTTGATTGGAACGACGAAGAAGCTGTCCTATTCCAAACTGGGAAACTGGAATCACCTGATTAGAAAGTGGGATAACTCTTCATCCCACATCCTATGAGATTTATTCACCTCCTGGTGATTCTCCACCACTTTATATATATCCAAATCAAGCTTCGTACAAACAAAGTGATTACTCCTGGTTTGATTGGAACGACGAAGAAGCTGTCCTATTCCCAAACTGGGAAACTGGAATCACCTGATTAGACAGTGGGATAAACTTCTTCATATCCCAACTCCTATGAGATTTATTCAACTTCCTGGTGATTCTCCACACTTATATGTATCCAAATCAAGCTTTCTTACAAAGTGATTCATCCTGGCTTTGATTGTGAACGACAAGAAAGCTGTCCATATTCCCATACTGGGAACTTGGAATCACCTGATTAGAGAAAGTGGGGATACTTCTTCAATCCCAACGGCCTATGAGATTAATTCAACTTCCTAGGTGATTTCTCCACCCACTTTATGCTATCCAAAATCAAGCTTCTACAAAGTGATTCATCCTGGTTGATTGGAACAGACGAAGAAGCTGTCCTATTCCCCAAACTGGGAAACTGGAAGTCCACCTGATTAGAAAGTGGGATAACTTCTTTCTCCCAACTCCTATGAGATTTATACAACTTCCTGGTGATTCTCCACCACTTTATATATCCATATCAAGCTTCTTACAACGTGGATTGCATCCTGTTTTGATTGGAACGACGAGGATCTCGTCCTATTTCCCAAACTGGGAAAACTGGAATCACCCTGATTAGAAAGGGGATAACTTCTTATCCCAAACTCCTATGAGATTTATTCAACTTCCTGTGGATTCTCCACCACTTTATGTATCCAAATCAAGCTTCTTACAAAGTGATTCATCCTGGTTTGATTGGAACGACGAAGAAGCTGTCCTATTCCCAAACTGGGAAACTGGAATCACCTGATAGAAAGTGGGATAACTTCTTCATCCCAACTCCTATGAGATTAATTCAACCTTCCTGGTGATTCTCCACACTTTATGTATCCAAATCAAGCTTCTTACAAAGTGATTCATCCTGGTTTGATTGGAACGACGAAGAAGCTGTCCTATTCCCAAACTGGGAAACTGGAATCACCTGATTAGAAAGTGGGATAACTTCTTCATCCCAACTCCTATGAGATTTATTCAACTTCCTGGTGTTTCTCCACCCTTTAGTATCCAAATCAAGCTTCTTACAAAGTGATTCATCCTGGTTTGATTGGAACGACGAAGAGCTGTCCTATTCCCAAACTGGGAAACTGGAATCACCTTATAGAAAAGTGGGATAACTTCTTCATCCCAACTCCTATGAGATTTATTCAACTTCCTGGTGATTCTCCACCACTTTATGTATCCAAATCAAGCTTCTTACAAAGTGATTCATCCTGGTTTGATTGGAACGACGAAGAAGCTGTCCTATTCCCAAACTGGGAAACTGGAATCACCTGATTAGAAAGTGGGATAACTTCTTCATCCCACTCCTATGAGATTATTCAACTTCCTGGTGATTCTCCACCACTTTATGTATCCAATCAAGCTTCTTACAAAGTGATTCATCCTGGTTGATTGGAACGACGAAGAAGCTGTCCTATTCCCAAACTGGGAAACTGGAATCACCTGATTAGAAAGTGGGATAACTTCTTCATCCCACACTCCTATGAGATTTATTCAACTTCCTGTGATTCTCCACCACTTTATGTATCCAAATCAAGCTTCTTACAAAGTGATTCATCCTGGTTTGATTGGACGACGAAGAAGCTGTCCTATCCCAACTGGGAAACTGGAATCACCTGATTAGAAAGTGGGATACTTCTTCATCCAACTCCTATGAGATTTATTCAACTTCCTGTGATTCCCACCACTTTATTATATCCAAATCAGCTTCTTACAAAGTGATTCATCCTGGTTTGATTGGAACGACGAAGAAGCTGTCCTATTCCAAACTGGGAAACTGGTAATCACCTGATTAAAAGTGGGATAACTTCTTCATCCAACTCCTATGAGATTTATTCAACTTCCTGGTGATTCTCCACCAATTATATGTATCCAAAATCCAGCTTCTTACAAAGTGATTCATCCTGGTTGATTGGAACGACGAAGAAGCTGTCCTATTCCCAAACTGGGAAACTGGAATCACATGATTAAAAGTGGGATAACTTCTTCATCCCAACTCCTATGAGATTATTCAACTTCCTGGTGATTCTCCACCACTTTATGTATCCAAATCAAGCTTCTTACAAAGTGATTCATCTGGTTTGATTGGAACGACGAAGAGCTGTCCTATTCCCAAACTGGGAAACTGGAATCACTGATTAGAAAGTGGGATAACTTCTTCATCCCAACTCCTATGAGATTTATTCAACTTCCTAGGGTTTCTCCACCATTTTATGTATCCAAATCAAGCTTCTTACAAAGTGATTCATCCTGGTTTGATTGGAACGACGAAGAAGCTATCTATCCCCAAACTGGGAAACTGGAATCACCTTATTAGAAAGTGGGATAACTTCTCATCCCAACTCCTATGAGATTTATTCAACTTCCTGTGATTCCTCCAACACTTTATGTATCCAAATAAGCTTCTTACAACGTGATTCATCCTGGTTTGATTGGAACGACAAGAAGCTGTCCTATCCCAAACTGGGAAACTGGAATCACCTGATTAGAAAGTGGGATAACTCTTCATTCCCAACTCCTATGAGATTTATTCACTTCCTGTGATTCTCCACCCTTTATGTATCCAAATCAAGCTTCTTCCAAAGTGATTCATCCTGGTTTGATTGGAACGACGAAGAAGCTGTCATATTCCCAAACTGGGAAACCTGGAATCACCTGATTAAAAAGTGGGATAACTTCTTCATCCCAACTCTATGAGATTTATTCAACTTCCTGGTGATTCTCCACCACTTTAGTATCCAAATCAGCTTCTTACAAAGTGATGCATCCTGGTTTGATTGGAACGACGAAGAAGCTGTCCTATTCCCAAACTGGGAACTGGAATCACCTGATTAGAAAGTGGGATAACTTCTTCATCCCAACTCCTATGAGATTTAATTCAACTTCCTGTGATTCTCCACCACTTTTATGTATCCAAATCAAGCTTCTTACAAAGTGATTCATCCTGGGTTTGATTGGAACGACCGAAGAAGCTGTCCTATTCCCAAACTGGGAAACTGGAATCACCTGATTAGAAAGTGGGATAACTTCTTCATCCCAACTCCTATGAGATTATTCAACTTCCTGGTGATTCTCCACACTTTATGTATCCAAATCAAGCTTCCTTACAAAGTGATCATCCTGGTTTGATTGGAACGACGAAGAAGCTGTCCTATTCCCAAACTGGGAAACTGGAATCACCTGATTAGAAGTGGGATAACTTCTTCATCCCAACTCCTATGAGATTTATTCAACTTCCTGGTGATTCTCCACCACTTTATGTATCCAAATCAAGCTTCTTACAAAGTGATTCATCCTGGTTGATTGGAACGACGAAGAAGCTGTCCTATTCCCAAACTGGGAAACTGGAATCACTGATTAGAAAGTGGGATAACTTCTTCATCCCAACTCCTATGAGATTTATTCAACTTCCTGGTGATTCTCCACCACTTTATGTATCCAAATCAAGCTTCTTACAAAGTGATGTCATCCTGGTTTGATTGGAACGACGAAGAAGCTGTCCTATTCCCAAACTGGGAAACTGGAATCACCTGATTAGAAAGTGGGATAACTTCTTCATCCCAACTCCTATGAGATTTATTCAACTTCCTGGTGATTCTCCACCACTTTATGTATCCAAATCAAGCTTCTTACAAAGTGATTCATCCTGGTTGATTGGAACGACGAAGGAAGACTGTCCTATTTCCCAAACTGGGAAACTGGAATCACCTGATTAAAAGTGGGATAACTTCTTCATCCCAACTCCTATGAGATTATATTCAACTTCCTGGTGATTCTCCACCACTTTATGTATCAAATCAAGCTCTTACAAAGTGAGTCATCCTGGCTTGATTGGAAAAACGACGAAGAAGCTGTCTATTCCCAAACTTGGAAACTGGAATCACCTGATTAGAAAGTGGGATAACTTCTTCATCCCAAATCCTATGAGATTTATTCAACTTCCTGGTGTTCTCCACCACTTTATATATCCAAATCAAGCTTCTTACAACGTGATTCATCCTGGTTTGATTGGAACGACGAAGAAGCTGTCCTATTCCCAAACTGGGACACTGAATCACCTGATTAGAAAGTGGGATAACTTCTTCCTCCCTAACTCCATATGAGATTATTTCAACTTCCTGGGTTGATTCTCCACCACTTATGCATCCAAATCAAAGCTTCTACAAAGTGATTCATCCTGGTTTGATTGGAACGACGAAGAAGCTGTCCTATTCCCAAACTGGGAAAACTGGAATCACCTGATTAAGGAATGTGGGATAACTTCCTTCATCCAACTCCTATGAGATTTATTCAACTTCCTGGTGATTCTCCACCACTTTATGTTATCCAAATCAAGCCTTCTTAACAAAGTGATTCATTCTGGTTGATTGAACGACGAAGAAGCTATCCTATTCCCAAACTGGGAAAACTGGAATCCACCTTTATCTAGAAAGTGGGATAACTTTCTTCATCCCTAAACTCCTCGAGAATATTTATTTCAAAACTTCCTGGTGATTTCTCCACACTTTATGGTATCCAAATCAAGCTTCTTACAAAGTTATTCATCCTGGTTTGATTGGAACGACAAGAAGCTAGTCCTATTCCCAAAACTGGGAAACTGGATCACCTGATAGAAAAGTGGGATAACTTCTTCATCCCAACTCCTACTGAGATTTATTCACTTCCTGGTGACTTCTCCACCACTTTATGTATCCAAATCAAGCTTCTTACAAAGTGATTCATCCTGGTTTGATTTGGAACGACGGAAGAAGCTGTCCTATTCCCAAACTGGGAACTGGGAATCACATGATTAAAAGTGGGATAACTTCTTCATCCCAACTCCTATGAGATTTATTCAACTTCCTGGTGATTCTCCAACACTTTATGTATCCAAATCAGCTTCTTACAAAGTGATTCATCCTGGTTTGATTGGAACGACGAAGAGCTGTCCTATTCCCAAACTGGGAAACTGGAATCACCTGATTAGAAAGTGGGATAACTTCTTCATCCCAACTCCTATGAGATTAATTCAACTCCTGTGATTCTCCACCACTTTATGTATCCAAATCAAGCTTCTTACCAAAGTGAGTCATCCTGGTTTGATTGGAACGACGAAGAGCTGTCCTATTCCCAAACTGGGAAACGTGGAATCACCTGATTAAAAAGTGGGATAACTTCTTCATCCTAACTCCTATGAGATTTATCAACTTCTGGTGTTTCTCCCCACTTTTATGTATCCAAATCAAGCTTCTTACAAAGTGATTCATCTGGTTGTTGGAACGACGAAGAAGCGCACCTATTCCGCAAACTGGCAAACTGGAATCACGACGCTTAGAATGGATAAATCTCTTCACCACTCTATGAGATTAATCACTTACTGTATTCTCCACCACTTTATGTATTCCATCAAAGCTTCTTACACATGAGTCACTCCTGTTTTATTGGAACGACAAAGAAAGCTGTCCTATTCCCAACAATGCGGAAACGGATCACCTGATTAGAAAGTGGGATCACTTCTTCATCCAACGCTCTGAGATTTACTCAAACTTCTGTGTTTCTCACCAGTTTATGTATCCAAATCATCAAGCTTCTTACAAGTGATTCACCTGTTTTTGATTCGGAACACCGAAAGAGCTATCTATATCCAAACTGGAAAATGGAATCACCTTATTAGAAGTGGGATAAACTCTTCATCCCAACTCCTACTGAGATTCTACATTCCTGGTGGATTTCCAACACTTTATTATCGCATACAGCTTCCTTAAAGTTATCATCTGGTTTTGATTGGAAACGAAGAAGAAGTTGTTCCGTATTCCCAACTGGAAACTGGAATCACTGATTAAAGAAGTGGGATAAACTTCGTCCATCCAACTCCTATGAAGATTTATTCAACTTCCTGGTGATTCTCCACACACTTTTATGATCCAAATCAAAGCTTCTTACCAAAGTGATTCTCCTGGCTTGATTGAACGACGAAGAAGCTGTCTATCCCAAACTGAGAAACTGGAATAACACTATTAGAAAGTGGCAATACTCTTATCCCAAACTCCTTATGGATAATCACTTCCTGGTGTATTCTCCACCACTTTATGTATCCAAATCAAGCCTTCTTACAAAGTGTATCATCCTTGCTTTGATGGAAGAGAACGAGCTGTCCTATTCCTCAAAATGTGAAACTGGGAATCACCTGATTAAATGTGATAATTCTTCAACCAATCCTCCTATAGATTTTATCAACTTCCTAGTGATGTCTCCACCATTCTGTATGCATTCCAAATCAAGCTTTTACAAGTGATTCATCCTGGTTATTGGAACGACGAAGAAGCCTCCCTATTTTCCCAAACTGGGAAACTGGAGAAATCACCTGATTAGAAAGTGGGTAAACTCTTCATCCAACTCCTAGAGATTATTCAACTTCCTGGGATTTCCCCACACTTTCATGTATCCAAAAAAGCTGTCTTACAAAGTGAGCATCCCTGGTTTGATGGAACGACGCAAGAGCTTCCTATTCGCCCAAAACTGGGAAAACTGGAATCACCTGATTAAACAACGTGCCGGATAACACTTCTTTCATCCCCAACTCCTATGGATTTATCAACTTCCTGGTGATTTCTCACCACTTTATGTATTCCAATCAAGCCTTCTTACCAGTGATTTCATCATGCGTTTGATTGGAACGCGAAGAAGCGTTCCTATTCCCAAAACTGGGAAACTGGAATCACTGTATTAGAAAGTGGGATAAATTCTTCATCCCAACGCCTAGAGATTTATTCAACTTCCTGTGATTCTCCAACATCTTTATGATCCTAAATCAGCTTCTTCAATATTCATCCTGGTTTTGATTGGACGACGAAGAAGCTCCTAATCCAACTGGGAAACTGATCCATGATGAAAAGTGGGATACACTTCTTCATCCCAACTCCTATGAGATTTATTCAATCCTGGTGTCGTTCCACACTTTATGTATCCAAATAAGCTTCTTACCAAAGGCGTATTCTTTTCTGGTTGATTGGAACGACAAAGAAGCTGTCCTATTCCCAACTGGTTGAATGAAACACAAAAAAATTGGATCCGATTGAGTGGGATAACTTCTCATCCAACGCCTATGAAGTAACAACTCCTAGTGATTCTCCACCATTTCATGGTATCCAATCAAGCTTCTTAACAAAGTGATTCATCCTGGTTTGATTGAGATACGAAGAAGCTGTCCATTCCCAAACTGGAGGAAACTGGAATCACCTGATTGACAACGTGGGATACTTTCTTTCTCCCAACTCCTATGAGATTTTTCAACTTCCTGGTGATTCCTCC
The DNA here is from genome assembly GCA_018703725.1 of Brassica juncea. NCBI lineage: Eukaryota > Viridiplantae > Streptophyta > Magnoliopsida > Brassicales > Brassicaceae > Brassica > Brassica juncea. Next base: position 26,829 of record JAATWR010001443.1, on the reverse strand, counting down.
AACCTTTATATATCCACATCAAGTTCTTACAAAAGTGAGTCATCCTGGTTTGATTGGAACGACGAAGAAGCTGTCCTATTCTCAAACGTGGGAAAATGGAATCACCTGATTAAAAGTGGGTAAACTTCTTCATCCCTAACTCCTATAGATTAGTATATTCAACTTCCTGGTGATTTCTCAACCACTTTATGCTCAACAAGTTCTTACAAAGTGATTGCATCCTGGTTTGAATTGGAACGACGAAGAAGCTGCCCTATCCCAAATGAGAAATGGAATCACTGATTAAGAAAGTGGGATAACTTCTTTCATCCAACTTATGAGATTAATTCAACTTCCTGGTGATTCTCCATCCCCCACTTTATGTATCCAAATCAAGCTTCCTTACAAAGTGATTCATCCTGGTTTGATTGGACGACGCAGAAAGCTGCCTATTCCAAACGGGAAACTGAGAATCCACCTGATTAAAAAGTGGGATAACTTCTTCATCCTAAACTCCTATGAGATTTGTTCACTTCCTGGTGTTTCCCACTTTTTGATCCAATCAAGCTTCTACAACGTGATTCATCCTGCGTTTTGATTTGAACGACGAAGAAGCTACCTATTCCAAAATGGGAAACTGGAATCACCTATTCAGAAGTGGGATACTTCTTCATGCCCAACTCCTAGCAGATTATATTCAACTTCTGGTGATTCTCACCCACTAGTATCCAAATCAAGCTTCTTACAAAGTTATCATCCTGGTTGTTGACGACGAAAAGCTGATCCTATTCCCAAACTGGGAACTGCATCACTGCATTAAAAGTGGGATAACTTCTTCATCCTAAACTCCTATGACGATTATTCAACTTCCTGGTATTCTCCACCACTTTAGGTATCCAATCAAGACTTCTTACAAGTGATCTCTTCTGGCTTGATTGAGACCGACGAAAAGCTTCCTTTCCCAAACTGGGAAAACTGGAAATCACTTATTAAAAATGGGATAACTTCTTCATCCCAACTCCGAGATTTATCAACTTCTGGGTGATTCTCCAAACCACTTTAGTATAGCCAAATCAATGCTTCTTAAAAGTTGATTCATCCTGGCTTGATTGGAACGACGAAGACATGCTGTCCTATTCCAACTGGGAAAACTGTGAATCACTGATTAAAGGTGGATAACTTCTTCATACCCAACCCTATGAGATTTTATTCCATTCCTGAGTGATTCTCCACCATTCTATGTATCAAATCAAGCTTCTTCAAAGTGATTCTCCTGGTTTGATTGAACGACGAGAAGCTGCTCCTTTCCCAAACTGGGAAATGGTAATCACATGATTAAAAGTGGACTAATTCTTCATTCCAACTCCTATAATGTATTCAACTTCTCTGTCGATTCTCCAACACTTTATGTAATCCAAATAACAACTTCTTCAAAGTGATTCATCCTGGCTTGATTGGAACGACGAAGAGCGTCCTATTCCCAAACTGGGAAACTGGAATCACCTGATTAAAAAGTGGGATAACTTCTTCATCCCAACTCCTATGAGATTTATTCACTTCCTAGGTGATTCTCCACCACTTTATGTATCCAAATCAAGCTTCTTACAAAGTGATTCATCCTGGCTTTGATTGGAACGACGAAGAAGCTGTCCTATTCCCAAACTGGGAAACTGGAATCACATGATTAGAAAGTGGGATAACTTCTTCATCCCAACTCCTATGAGATTTACTTCAACTTCCTGGTGATTCTCCACCACTTTATGTATCCAAATCAAGCTTCTTACAAAGTGATTCATCCTGGCTTGATTGGAACGACGAAGAAGCCTGTCCTATTCCCAAACTGGGAAACTGAATCACATGATTAGAAAGTGGGATAACTTCTTCATCCCAACTCCTATGAGATTTATTCAACTTCCTGGTGATTCTCCACCACTTTATGTATCCAAATCAAGCTTCTTACAAAGTGATTCATCCTGGTTTGCATTGGAACGACGAAGAAGCTTCCTATTCCCAAACTGGGAAACTGGAATCACCTGATTAGAAAGTGGGATAACTTCTTCATCCCAACGCCTAATGAGATTAATTCACTTCCTAGTGATTCTCCACCATTTTTATGTATCCAAATCAGCTTCTTACTAAAGTGATTCATCCTGGTTTGATTGGAACGACGAAGAAGCTGTCATATTCCCAAACTGGGAAATGGAATCACTGATTAGAAGGGGATAACCTTCTTTATCCAAACTCCTATGAGATTACTTCAACTTCCTGGTGATTTCTCCACCACTCTATGATATCCATACAAGCTTCTTACAAAGTGAGCATCCTGTTTTGATTGGAACGACTAAATAAGCTGTCTAATTCCCAAATGGGAAACTGGAATCACCTGATTAGAAAGTGGGATAACTTCTTCATCCCAACCTCCTATGAGATTTAATTCAACTTCCTGGTGATTCTCCACCACTTTATGTATCCAAATCAAGCTTCTTACAAAGTGATTCATCCTGGTTTGATTGGAACGACGAAGAAGCTGTCCTATTCCCAAACTGGAGAAACTGGAATCACCTGATTAGAAAGTGGGATAACTTCTTCATCCCAACTCCTATGAGATTAATTCAACTTCCTGGTGATTCTCCACCACTTTATGTATCCAATCAAGCTTCTTACAAAGTGATTCATCCTGGTTTTGATTGGACGACGAAGAAGCTGTCCTATTCTCCAAACTGGGAAACTGGAATCACCTGATTAGAAAGTGGGATAACTTCTTCATCCCAACTCCTATGAGATTTATTCAACTTCCTGGTGATTCTCCAACACTTTATGTATCCAAATCAAGCTTCTTACAAAGTGATTCATCCTGGTTTGATTGGAACGACGAAGAAGCTGTCCTATTCCCAAACTGGGAAAACTGGAATCACCTGATTAGAAAGTGGGATAACTTCTTCATCCAACTCCTATGAGATTTATTCAACTTCCTGGTGATTCTCCACCACTTTATGTATCCAAATCAAGCTTCTTACAAAGTGATTCATCCTGGTTTGATTGGAACGACGAAGAAGCTGTCCTATTCCCAAACTGGGAAACTGGAATCACCTGATTAAAAAGTGGGATAACTTCTTCATCCTAACTCCTATGAGATTTATTCAACTTCCTGGTGATTTCTCCACCACTTTATGTATCCAAATCAAGCTTCTTACAAAGTGATTCATCCTGGTTTGATTGGAACGACGAAGAAGCTGTCCTATTCCCAAACTGGGAAACTGGAATCACCTGATTAGAAAGTGGGATAACTTCTTCATCCCAACTCCTATGAGATTAATTCAACTTCCTGGTGATTCTCCACCACTTTATGTATCCAAATCAAGCTTCTTACAAAGTGATTCATCCTGGTTTGATTGGAACGACGAAGAAGCTGTCCTATTCCCAAACTGGGAACTGGAATCACCTGATTAAAAGTGGGATAACTTCTTCATCCTAACTCCTATGAGATTTATTCAACTTCCTGGTGATTTCTCCACCATTTTATGTATCCAAATCAAGCTTCTTACAAAGTGATTCATCCTGGTTTGATTGGAACGACAGAAGAAGCTGTCCTATTCCCAAACTGGGAAACTGGAATCACCTGATTAGAAAGTGGGATAACTTCTTCATCCCAACTCCTATGAGATTTATTCAACTTCCTGGTGATTTCTCCACCACTTTATGTATCCAAATCAAGCTTCTTACAAAGTGATTCATCCTGGTTTGATTGGAACGACGAAGAAGCTGTCCTATTCCCAAACTGGGAAACTGGAATCACCTGATTAGAAAGTGGGATAACTTCTTCATCCCAACTCCTATGAGATTTATTCAACTTCCTGGTGATTCTCCACACTTTATGTATCCAAATCAAGCTTCTTACAAAGTGATTCATCCTGGCTTGATTGGAACGACGAAGAAGCTGTCCTATTCCCAAACTGGGAAACTGGAATCACCTGATTAGAAAGTGGGATAACTTCTTCATCCCAACTCCTATGAGATTTATTCAACTTCCTGGTGATTCTCCACCACTTATGTATCCAAATCAAGCTTCTTACAAAGTGATTCATCCTGGTTTGATTGGAACGACGAAGAAGCTGTCCTATTCCCAAACTGGGAAACTGGAATCACCTGATTAGAAAGTGGGATAACTTCTTCATCCCAACTCCTATGAGATTTATTTCAACTTCCTGGTGTTTCTCCACCACTTTATGTATCCAAATCAAGCTTCTTACAAAGTGATTCATCCTGGTTGATTGGAACGACGAAGAAGCGTCCTATTCCCAAACTGGGAAACTGGAATCACCTGATTAGAAAGTGGGATAACTTCTTCATCCCAACTCCTATGAGATTTAATTCAACTTCCTGGTGATTCTCCAACACTTTATGTATCCAAATCAAGCTTCTTACAAAGTGATTCATCCTGGTTTGATTGGAACGACGAAGAAGCTGTCCTATTCCCAAACTGGGAAACTGGAATCACCTGATTAGAAAGTGGGATAACTTCTTCATCCCAACTCCTATGAGATTAATTCAACTTCTGGTGATTCTCCACCACTTTATGTATCCAATCAAGCTTCTTACAAAGTGATTCATCCTGGTTTGATTGGAACGACGAAGAAGCTGTCCTATTCCCAAACTGGGAAACTGGAATCACCTGATTAGAAAGTGGGATAACTTCTTCATCCCAACTCCTATGAGATTTATTCAACTTCCTGGTGATTCTCCACCACTTTATGTATCCAAATCAAGCTTCTTACAAAGTGATTCATCCTGGTTTGATTGGAACGACGAAGAAGCTGTCCTATTCCCAAACTGGGAAACTGGAATCACCTGATTAGAAAGTGGGATAACTTCTTCATCCCAACTCCTATGAGATTTATTCAACTTCCTGGTGATTCTCCACCACTTTATGTATCCAAATCAAGCTTCTTACAAAGTGATTCATCCTGGTTTGATTGGAACGACGAAGAAGCTGTCCTATTCCCAAACTGGGAAACTGAATCACCTGATTAGAAAGTGGGATAACTTCTTCATCCCAACTCCTATGAGATTATTCAACTTCCTGGTGATTCTCCACCACTTTATGTATCCAAATCAAGCTTCTTACAAAGTGATTCATCCTGGTTGATTGGAACGACGAAGAGAAGCTGTCCTATTCCAAACTGGGAAACTGGAATCACCTGATTAGAAAGTGGGATAACTTCTTCATCCCAACTCCTATGAGATTTAATTCAACTTCCTGGTGATTCTCCACCACTTTATGTATCCAAATCAAGCTTCTTACAAAGTGATTCATCCTGGTTTGATTGGAACGACGAAGAAGCTGTCCTATTCCCAAACTGGGAAACTGGAATCACCTGATTAGAAAGTGGGATAACTTCTTCATCCCAACTCCTATGAGATTTATTCAACTTCCTGGTGATTCTCCACCACTTTATGTATCCAAATCAAGCTTCTTACAAAGTGATTCATCCTGGTTTGATTGGAACGACGAAGAAGCTGTCCTATTCCCAAACTGGAAACTGGAATCACCTGATTAGAAAGTGGGATAACTTCTTCATCCCAACTCCTATGAGATTTATTCAACTTCCTGGTGATTCTCCACCACTTTATGTATCCAAATCAAGCTTCTTACAAAGTGATTCATCCTGGTTTGATTGGAACGACGAAGAAGCTGTCCTATTCCCAAACTGGGAAACTGGAATCACCTGATTAGAAAGTGGGATAACTTCTTCATCCCAACTCCTATGAGATTTATTCAACTTCCTGGTGATTCTCCACCACTTTATGTATCCAAATCAAGCTTCTTACAAAGTGATTCATCCTGGTTTGATTGGAACGACGAAGAAGCTGTCCTATTCCCAAACTGGGAAACTGGAATCACCTGATTAGAAAGTGGGATAACTTCTTCATCCCAACTCCTATGAGATTTATTCAACTTCCTGGTGATTCTCCACCACTTTATGTATCCAAATCAAGCTTCTTACAAAGTGATTCATCCTGGTTTGATTGGAACGACGAAGAAGCTGTCCTATTCCCAAACTGGGAAACTGGAATCACCTGATTAGAAAGTGGGATAACTTCTTTCATCCCAACTCCTATGAGATTTATTCAACTTCCTGGTGATTCTCCACCACTTTATGTATCCAAATCAAGCTTCTTACAAAGTGATTCATCCTGGTTTGATTGGAACGACGAAGAAGCTGTCCTATTCCCAAACTGGGAAACTGGAATCACCTGATTAGAAAGTGGGATAACTTCTTCATCCCAACTCCTATGAGATTTATTCAACTTCCTGGTGATTCTCCACCACTTTATGTATCCAAATCAAGCTTCTTACAAAGTGATTCATCCTGGTTTGATTGGAACGACGAAGAAGCTGTCCTATTCCCAAACTGGGAAACTGGAATCACCTGATTAGAAAGTGGGATAACTTCTTCATCCCAACTCCTATGAGATTTATTCAACTTCCTGGTGATTCTCCACCACTTTATGTATCCAAATCAAGCTTCTTACAAAGTGATTCATCCTGGTTTGATTGGAACGACGAAGAAGCTGTCCTATTCCCAAACTGGGAAACTGGAATCACCTGATTAGAAAGTGGGATAACTTCTTCATCCCAACTCCTATGAGATTTATTCAACTTCCTGGTGATTCTCCACCACTTTATGTATCCAAATCAAGCTTCTTACAAAGTGATTCATCCTGGTTTGATTGGAACGACGAAGAAGCTGTCCTATTCCCAAACTGGGAAACTGGAATCACCTGATTAGAAAGTGGGATAACTTCTTCATCCCAACTCCTATGAGATTTATTCAACTTCCTGGTGATTCTCCACCACTTTATGTATCCAAATCAAGCTTCTTACAAAGTGATTCATCCTGGTTTGATTGGAACGACGAAGAAGCTGTCCTATTCCCAAACTGGGAAACTGGAATCACCTGATTAGAAAGTGGGATAACTTCTTCATCCCAACTCCTATGAGATTTATTCAACTTCCTGGTGATTCTCCACCACTTTATGTATCCAAATCAAGCTTCTTACAAAGTGATTCATCCTGGTTTGATTGGAACGACGAAGAAGCTGTCCTATTCCCAAACTGGGAAACTGGAATCACCTGATTAGAAAGTGGGATAACTTCTTCATCCCAACTCCTATGAGATTTATTCAACTTCCTGGTGATTCTCCACCACTTTATGTATCCAAATCAAGCTTCTTACAAAGTGATTCATCCTGGTTTGATTGGAACGACGAAGAAGCTGTCCTATTCCCAAACTGGGAAACTGGAATCACCTGATTAGAAAGTGGGATAACTTCTTCATCCCAACTCCTATGAGATTTATTCAACTTCCTGGTGATTCTCCACCACTTTATGTATCCAAATCAAGCTTCTTACAAAGTGATTCATCCTGGTTTGATTGGAACGACGAAGAAGCTGTCCTATTCCCAAACTGGGAAACTGGAATCACCTGATTAGAAAGTGGGATAACTTCTTCATCCCAACTCCTATGAGATTTATTCAACTTCCTGGTGATTCTCCACCACTTTATGTATCCAAATCAAGCTTCTTACAAAGTGATTCATCCTGGTTTGATTGGAACGACGAAGAAGCTGTCCTATTCCCAAACTGGGAAACTGGAATCACCTGATTAGAAAGTGGGATAACTTCTTCATCCCAACTCCTATGAGATTTATTCAACTTCCTGGTGATTCTCCACCACTTTATGTATCCAAATCAAGCTTCTTACAAAGTGATTCATCCTGGTTTGATTGGAACGACGAAGAAGCTGTCCTATTCCCAAACTGGGAAACTGGAATCACCTGATTAGAAAGTGGGATAACTTCTTCATCCCAACTCCTATGAGATTTATTCAACTTCCTGGTGATTCTCCACCACTTTATGTATCCAAATCAAGCTTCTTACAAAGTGATTCATCCTGGTTTGATTGGAACGACGAAGAAGCTGTCCTATTCCCAAACTGGGAAACTGGAATCACCTGATTAGAAAGTGGGATAACTTCTTCATCCCAACTCCTATGAGATTTATTCAACTTCCTGGTGATTCTCCACCACTTTATGTATCCAAATCAAGCTTCTTACAAAGTGATTCATCCTGGTTTGATTGGAACGACGAAGAAGCTGTCCTATTCCCAAACTGGGAAACTGGAATCACCTGATTAGAAAGTGGGATAACTTCTTCATCCCAACTCCTATGAGATTTATTCAACTTCCTGGTGATTCTCCACCACTTTATGTATCCAAATCAAGCTTCTTACAAAGTGATTCATCCTGGTTTGATTGGAACGACGAAGAAGCTGTCCTATTCCCAAACTGGGAAACTGGAATCACCTGATTAGAAAGTGGGATAACTTCTTCATCCCAACTCCTATGAGATTTATTCAACTTCCTGGTGATTCTCCACCACTTTATGTATCCAAATCAAGCTTCTTACAAAGTGATTCATCCTGGTTTGATTGGAACGACGAAGAAGCTGTCCTATTCCCAAACTGGGAAACTGGAATCACCTGATTAGAAAGTGGGATAACTTCTTCATCCCAACTCCTATGAGATTTATTCAACTTCCTGGTGATTCTCCACCACTTTATGTATCCAAATCAAGCTTCTTACAAAGTGATTCATCCTGGTTTGATTGGAACGACGAAGAAGCTGTCCTATTCCCAAACTGGGAAACTGGAATCACCTGATTAGAAAGTGGGATAACTTCTTCATCCCAACTCCTATGAGATTTATTCAACTTCCTGGTGATTCTCCACCACTTTATGTATCCAAATCAAGCTTCTTACAAAGTGATTCATCCTGGTTTGATTGGAACGACGAAGAAGCTGTCCTATTCCCAAACTGGGAAACTGGAATCACCTGATTAGAAAGTGGGATAACTTCTTCATCCCAACTCCTATGAGATTTATTCAACTTCCTGGTGATTCTCCACCACTTTATGTATCCAAATCAAGCTTCTTACAAAGTGATTCATCCTGGTTTGATTGGAACGACGAAGAAGCTGTCCTATTCCCAAACTGGGAAACTGGAATCACCTGATTAGAAAGTGGGATAACTTCTTCATCCCAACTCCTATGAGATTTATTCAACTTCCTGGTGATTCTCCACCACTTTATGTATCCAAATCAAGCTTCTTACAAAGTGATTCATCCTGGTTTGATTGGAACGACGAAGAAGCTGTCCTATTCCCAAACTGGGAAACTGGAATCACCTGATTAGAAAGTGGGATAACTTCTTCATCCCAACTCCTATGAGATTTATTCAACTTCCTGGTGATTCTCCACCACTTTATGTATCCAAATCAAGCTTCTTACAAAGTGATTCATCCTGGTTTGATTGGAACGACGAAGAAGCTGTCCTATTCCCAAACTGGGAAACTGGAATCACCTGATTAGAAAGTGGGATAACTTCTTCATCCCAACTCCTATGAGATTTATTCAACTTCCTGGTGATTCTCCACCACTTTATGTATCCAAATCAAGCTTCTTACAAAGTGATTCATCCTGGTTTGATTGGAACGACGAAGAAGCTGTCCTATTCCCAAACTGGGAAACTGGAATCACCTGATTAGAAAGTGGGATAACTTCTTCATCCCAACTCCTATGAGATTTATTCAACTTCCTGGTGATTCTCCACCACTTTATGTATCCAAATCAAGCTTCTTACAAAGTGATTCATCCTGGTTTGATTGGAACGACGAAGAAGCTGTCCTATTCCCAAACTGGGAAACTGGAATCACCTGATTAGAAAGTGGGATAACTTCTTCATCCCAACTCCTATGAGATTTATTCAACTTCCTGGTGATTCTCCACCACTTTATGTATCCAAATCAAGCTTCTTACAAAGTGATTCATCCTGGTTTGATTGGAACGACGAAGAAGCTGTCCTATTCCCAAACTGGGAAACTGGAATCACCTGATTAGAAAGTGGGATAACTTCTTCATCCCAACTCCTATGAGATTTATTCAACTTCCTGGTGATTCTCCACCACTTTATGTATCCAAATCAAGCTTCTTACAAAGTGATTCATCCTGGTTTGATTGGAACGACGAAGAAGCTGTCCTATTCCCAAACTGGGAAACTGGAATCACCTGATTAGAAAGTGGGATAACTTCTTCATCCCAACTCCTATGAGATTTATTCAACTTCCTGGTGATTCTCCACCACTTTATGTATCCAAATCAAGCTTCTTACAAAGTGATTCATCCTGGTTTGATTGGAACGACGAAGAAGCTGTCCTATTCCCAAACTGGGAAACTGGAATCACCTGATTAGAAAGTGGGATAACTTCTTCATCCCAACTCCTATGAGATTTATTCAACTTCCTGGTGATTCTCCACCACTTTATGTATCCAAATCAAGCTTCTTACAAAGTGATTCATCCTGGTTTGATTGGAACGACGAAGAAGCTGTCCTATTCCCAAACTGGGAAACTGGAATCACCTGATTAGAAAGTGGGATAACTTCTTCATCCCAACTCCTATGAGATTTATTCAACTTCCTGGTGATTCTCCACCACTTTATGTATCCAAATCAAGCTTCTTACAAAGTGATTCATCCTGGTTTGATTGGAACGACGAAGAAGCTGTCCTATTCCCAAACTGGGAAACTGGAATCACCTGATTAGAAAGTGGGATAACTTCTTCATCCCAACTCCTATGAGATTTATTCAACTTCCTGGTGATTCTCCAACACTTTATGTATCCAAATCAAGCTTCTTACAAAGTGATTCATCCTGGTTTGATTGGAACGACGAAGAAGCTGTCCTATTCCCAAACTGGGAAACTGGAATCACCTGATTAGAAAGTGGGATAACTTCTTCATCCCAACTCCTATGAGATTTATTCAACTTCCTGGTGATTCTCCACCACTTTATGTATCCAAATCAAGCTTCTTACAAAGTGATTCATCCTGGTTTGATTGGAACGACGAAGAAGCTGTCCTATTCCCAAACTGGGAAACTGGAATCACCTGATTAGAAAGTGGGATAACTTCTTCATCCCAACTCCTATGAGATTTATTCAACTTCCTGGTGATTCTCCACCACTTTATGTATCCAAATCAAGCTTCTTACAAAGTGATTCATCCTGGTTTGATTGGAACGACGAAGAAGCTGTCCTATTCCCAAACTGGGAAACTGGAATCACCTGATTAGAAAGTGGGATAACTTCTTCATCCCAACTCCTATGAGATTTATTCAACTTCCTGGTGATTCTCCACCACTTTATGTATCCAAATCAAGCTTCTTACAAAGTGATTCATCCTGGTTTGATTGGAACGACGAAGAAGCTGTCCTATTCCCAAACTGGGAAACTGGAATCACCTGATTAGAAAGTGGGATAACTTCTTCATCCCAACTCCTATGAGATTTATTCAACTTCCTGGTGATTCTCCACCACTTTATGTATCCAAATCAAGCTTCTTACAAAGTGATTCATCCTGGTTTGATTGGAACGACGAAGAAGCTGTCCTATTCCCAAACTGGGAAACTGGAATCACCTGATTAGAAAGTGGGATAACTTCTTCATCCCAACTCCTATGAGATTTATTCAACTTCCTGGTGATTCTCCACCACTTTATGTATCCAAATCAAGCTTCTTACAAAGTGATTCATCCTGGTTTGATTGGAACGACGAAGAAGCTGTCCTATTCCCAAACTGGGAAACTGGAATCACCTGATTAGAAAGTGGGATAACTTCTTCATCCCAACTCCTATGAGATTTATTCAACTTCCTGGTGATTCTCCACCACTTTATGTATCCAAATCAAGCTTCTTACAAAGTGATTCATCCTGGTTTGATTGGAACGACGAAGAAGCTGTCCTATTCCCAAACTGGGAAACTGGAATCACCTGATTAGAAAGTGGGATAACTTCTTCATCCCAACTCCTATGAGATTTATTCAACTTCCTGGTGATTCTCCACCACTTTATGTATCCAAATCAAGCTTCTTACAAAGTGATTCATCCTGGTTTGATTGGAACGACGAAGAAGCTGTCCTATTCCCAAACTGGGAAACTGGAATCACCTGATTAGAAAGTGGGATAACTTCTTCATCCCAACTCCTATGAGATTTATTCAACTTCCTGGTGATTCTCCACCACTTTATGTATCCAAATCAAGCTTCTTACAAAGTGATTCATCCTGGTTTGATTGGAACGACGAAGAAGCTGTCCTATTCCCAAACTGGGAAACTGGAATCACCTGATTAGAAAGTGGGATAACTTCTTCATCCCAACTCCTATGAGATTTATTCAACTTCCTGGTGATTCTCCACCACTTTATGTATCCAAATCAAGCTTCTTACAAAGTGATTCATCCTGGTTTGATTGGAACGACGAAGAAGCTGTCCTATTCCCAAACTGGGAAACTGGAATCACCTGATTAGAAAGTGGGATAACTTCTTCATCCCAACTCCTATGAGATTTATTCAACTTCCTGGTGATTCTCCACCACTTTATGTATCCAAATCAAGCTTCTTACAAAGTGATTCATCCTGGTTTGATTGGAACGACGAAGAAGCTGTCCTATTCCCAAACTGGGAAACTGGAATCACCTGATTAGAAAGTGGGATAACTTCTTCATCCCAACTCCTATGAGATTTATTCAACTTCCTGGTGATTCTCCACCACTTTATGTATCCAAATCAAGCTTCTTACAAAGTGATTCATCCTGGTTTGATTGGAACGACGAAGAAGCTGTCCTATTCCCAAACTGGGAAACTGGAATCACCTGATTAGAAAGTGGGATAACTTCTTCATCCCAACTCCTATGAGATTTATTCAACTTCCTGGTGATTCTCCACCACTTTATGTATCCAAATCAAGCTTCTTACAAAGTGATTCATCCTGGTTTGATTGGAACGACGAAGAAGCTGTCCTATTCCCAAACTGGGAAACTGGAATCACCTGATTAGAAAGTGGGATAACTTCTTCATCCCAACTCCTATGAGATTTATTCAACTTCCTGGTGATTCTCCACCACTTTATGTATCCAAATCAAGCTTCTTACAAAGTGATTCATCCTGGTTTGATTGGAACGACGAAGAAGCTGTCCTATTCCCAAACTGGGAAACTGGAATCACCTGATTAGAAAGTGGGATAACTTCTTCATCCCAACTCCTATGAGATTTATTCAACTTCCTGGTGATTCTCCACCACTTTATGTATCCAAATCAAGCTTCTTACAAAGTGATTCATCCTGGTTTGATTGGAACGACGAAGAAGCTGTCCTATTCCCAAACTGGGAAACTGGAATCACCTGATTAGAAAGTGGGATAACTTCTTCATCCCAACTCCTATGAGATTTATTCAACTTCCTGGTGATTCTCCACCACTTTATGTATCCAAATCAAGCTTCTTACAAAGTGATTCATCCTGGTTTGATTGGAACGACGAAGAAGCTGTCCTATTCCCAAACTGGGAAACTGGAATCACCTGATTAGAAAGTGGGATAACTTCTTCATCCCAACTCCTATGAGATTTATTCAACTTCCTGGTGATTCTCCACCACTTTATGTATCCAAATCAAGCTTCTTACAAAGTGATTCATCCTGGTTTGATTGGAACGACGAAGAAGCTGTCCTATTCCCAAACTGGGAAACTGGAATCACCTGATTAGAAAGTGGGATAACTTCTTCATCCCAACTCCTATGAGATTTATTCAACTTCCTGGTGATTCTCCACCACTTTATGTATCCAAATCAAGCTTCTTACAAAGTGATTCATCCTGGTTTGATTGGAACGACGAAGAAGCTGTCCTATTCCCAAACTGGGAAACTGGAATCACCTGATTAGAAAGTGGGATAACTTCTTCATCCCAACTCCTATGAGATTTATTCAACTTCCTGGTGATTCTCCACCACTTTATGTATCCAAATCAAGCTTCTTACAAAGTGATTCATCCTGGTTTGATTGGAACGACGAAGAAGCTGTCCTATTCCCAAACTGGGAAACTGGAATCACCTGATTAGAAAGTGGGATAACTTCTTCATCCCAACTCCTATGAGATTTATTCAACTTCCTGGTGATTCTCCACCACTTTATGTATCCAAATCAAGCTTCTTACAAAGTGATTCATCCTGGTTTGATTGGAACGACGAAGAAGCTGTCCTATTCCCAAACTGGGAAACTGGAATCACCTGATTAGAAAGTGGGATAACTTCTTCATCCCAACTCCTATGAGATTTATTCAACTTCCTGGTGATTCTCCACCACTTTATGTATCCAAATCAAGCTTCTTACAAAGTGATTCATCCTGGTTTGATTGGAACGACGAAGAAGCTGTCCTATTCCCAAACTGGGAAACTGGAATCACCTGATTAGAAAGTGGGATAACTTCTTCATCCCAACTCCTATGAGATTTATTCAACTTCCTGGTGATTCTCCACCACTTTATGTATCCAAATCAAGCTTCTTACAAAGTGATTCATCCTGGTTTGATTGGAACGACGAAGAAGCTGTCCTATTCCCAAACTGGGAAACTGGAATCACCTGATTAGAAAGTGGGATAACTTCTTCATCCCAACTCCTATGAGATTTATTCAACTTCCTGGTGATTCTCCACCACTTTATGTATCCAAATCAAGCTTCTTACAAAGTGATTCATCCTGGTTTGATTGGAACGACGAAGAAGCTGTCCTATTCCCAAACTGGGAAACTGGAATCACCTGATTAGAAAGTGGGATAACTTCTTCATCCCAACTCCTATGAGATTTATTCAACTTCCTGGTGATTCTCCACCACTTTATGTATCCAAATCAAGCTTCTTACAAAGTGATTCATCCTGGTTTGATTGGAACGACGAAGAAGCTGTCCTATTCCCAAACTGGGAAACTGGAATCACCTGATTAGAAAGTGGGATAACTTCTTCATCCCAACTCCTATGAGATTTATTCAACTTCCTGGTGATTCTCCACCACTTTATGTATCCAAATCAAGCTTCTTACAAAGTGATTCATCCTGGTTTGATTGGAACGACGAAGAAGCTGTCCTATTCCCAAACTGGGAAACTGGAATCACCTGATTAGAAAGTGGGATAACTTCTTCATCCCAACTCCTATGAGATTTATTCAACTTCCTGGTGATTCTCCACCACTTTATGTATCCAAATCAAGCTTCTTACAAAGTGATTCATCCTGGTTTGATTGGAACGACGAAGAAGCTGTCCTATTCCCAAACTGGGAAACTGGAATCACCTGATTAGAAAGTGGGATAACTTCTTCATCCCAACTCCTATGAGATTTATTCAACTTCCTGGTGATTCTCCACCACTTTATGTATCCAAATCAAGCTTCTTACAAAGTGATTCATCCTGGTTTGATTGGAACGACGAAGAAGCTGTCCTATTCCCAAACTGGGAAACTGGAATCACCTGATTAGAAAGTGGGATAACTTCTTCATCCCAACTCCTATGAGATTTATTCAACTTCCTGGTGATTCTCCACCACTTTATGTATCCAAATCAAGCTTCTTACAAAGTGATTCATCCTGGTTTGATTGGAACGACGAAGAAGCTGTCCTATTCCCAAACTGGGAAACTGGAATCACCTGATTAGAAAGTGGGATAACTTCTTCATCCCAACTCCTATGAGATTTATTCAACTTCCTGGTGATTCTCCACCACTTTATGTATCCAAATCAAGCTTCTTACAAAGTGATTCATCCTGGTTTGATTGGAACGACGAAGAAGCTGTCCTATTCCCAAACTGGGAAACTGGAATCACCTGATTAGAAAGTGGGATAACTTCTTCATCCCAACTCCTATGAGATTTATTCAACTTCCTGGTGATTCTCCACCACTTTATGTATCCAAATCAAGCTTCTTACAAAGTGATTCATCCTGGTTTGATTGGAACGACGAAGAAGCTGTCCTATTCCCAAACTGGGAAACTGGAATCACCTGATTAGAAAGTGGGATAACTTCTTCATCCCAACTCCTATGAGATTTATTCAACTTCCTGGTGATTCTCCACCACTTTATGTATCCAAATCAAGCTTCTTACAAAGTGATTCATCCTGGTTTGATTGGAACGACGAAGAAGCTGTCCTATTCCCAAACTGGGAAACTGGAATCACCTGATTAGAAAGTGGGATAACTTCTTCATCCCAACTCCTATGAGATTTATTCAACTTCCTGGTGATTCTCCACCACTTTATGTATCCAAATCAAGCTTCTTACAAAGTGATTCATCCTGGTTTGATTGGAACGACGAAGAAGCTGTCCTATTCCCAAACTGGGAAACTGGAATCACCTGATTAGAAAGTGGGATAACTTCTTCATCCCAACTCCTATGAGATTAATTCAACTTCCTGGTGATTCTCCACCACTTTATGTATCCAAATCAAGCTTCTTACAAAGTGATTCATCCTGGTTTGATTGGAACGACGAAGAAGCTGTCCTATTCCCAAACTGGGAAACTGGAATCACCTGATTAAAAAGTGGGATAACTTCTTCATCCTAACTCCTATGAGATTTATTCAACTTCCTGGTGATTCTCCACCATTTTATGTATCCAAATCAAGCTTCTTACAAAGTGATTCATCCTGGTTTGATTGGAACGACGAAGAAGCTATCCTATTCCCAAACTGGGAAACTGGAATCACCTGATTAGAAAGTGGGATAACTTCTTCATCCCAACTCCTATGAGATTTATTCAACTTCCTGGTGATTCTCCACCACTTTATGTATCCAAATCAAGCTTCTTACAAAGTGATTCATCCTGGTTTGATTGGAACGACGAAGAAGCTGTCCTATTCCCAAACTGGGAAACTGGAATCACCTGATTAGAAAGTGGGATAACTTCTTCATCCCAACTCCTATGAGATTTATTCAACTTCCTGGTGATTCTCCACCACTTTATGTATCCAAATCAAGCTTCTTACAAAGTGATTCATCCTGGTTTGATTGGAACGACGAAGAAGCTGTCCTATTCCCAAACTGGGAAACTGGAATCACCTGATTAAAAAGTGGGATAACTTCTTCATCCCAACTCCTATGAGATTTATTCAACTTCCTGGTGATTCTCCACCACTTTATGTATCCAAATCAAGCTTCTTACAAAGTGATTCATCCTGGTTTGATTGGAACGACGAAGAAGCTGTCCTATTCCCAAACTGGGAAACTGGAATCACCTGATTAGAAAGTGGGATAACTTCTTCATCCCAACTCCTATGAGATTTATTCAACTTCCTGGTGATTCTCCACCACTTTATGTATCCAAATCAAGCTTCTTACAAAGTGATTCATCCTGGTTTGATTGGAACGACGAAGAAGCTGTCCTATTCCCAAACTGGGAAACTGGAATCACCTGATTAGAAAGTGGGATAACTTCTTCATCCCAACTCCTATGAGATTTATTCAACTTCCTGGTGATTCTCCACCACTTTATGTATCCAAATCAAGCTTCTTACAAAGTGATTCATCCTGGTTTGATTGGAACGACGAAGAAGCTGTCCTATTCCCAAACTGGGAAACTGGAATCACCTGATTAGAAAGTGGGATAACTTCTTCATCCCAACTCCTATGAGATTTATTCAACTTCCTGGTGATTCTCCACCACTTTATGTATCCAAATCAAGCTTCTTACAAAGTGATTCATCCTGGTTTGATTGGAACGACGAAGAAGCTGTCCTATTCCCAAACTGGGAAACTGGAATCACCTGATTAGAAAGTGGGATAACTTCTTCATCCCAACTCCTATGAGATTTATTCAACTTCCTGGTGATTCTCCACCACTTTATGTATCCAAATCAAGCTTCTTACAAAGTGATTCATCCTGGTTTGATTGGAACGACGAAGAAGCTGTCCTATTCCCAAACTGGGAAACTGGAATCACCTGATTAGAAAGTGGGATAACTTCTTCATCCCAACTCCTATGAGATTTATTCAACTTCCTGGTGATTCTCCACCACTTTATGTATCCAAATCAAGCTTCTTACAAAGTGATTCATCCTGGTTTGATTGGAACGACGAAGAAGCTGTCCTATTCCCAAACTGGGAAACTGGAATCACCTGATTAGAAAGTGGGATAACTTCTTCATCCCAACTCCTATGAGATTTATTCAACTTCCTGGTGATTCTCCACCACTTTATGTATCCAAATCAAGCTTCTTACAAAGTGATTCATCCTGGTTTGATTGGAACGACGAAGAAGCTGTCCTATTCCCAAACTGGGAAACTGGAATCACCTGATTAGAAAGTGGGATAACTTCTTCATCCCAACTCCTATGAGATTTATTCAACTTCCTGGTGATTCTCCACCACTTTATATATCCAAATCAAGCTTCTTACAAAGTGATTCATCCTGGTTTGATTGGAACGACGAAGAAGCTGTCCTATTCCCAAACTGGGAAACTGGAATCACCTGATTAGAAAGTGGGATAACTTCTTCATCCCAACTCCTATGAGATTTATTCAACTTCCTGGTGATTCTCCAACACTTTATGTATCCAAATCAAGCTTCTTACAAAGTGATTCATCCTGGTTTGATTGGAACGACGAAGAAGCTGTCCTATTCCCAAACTGGGAAACTGGAATCACCTGATTAGAAAGTGGGATAACTTCTTCATCCCAACTCCTATGAGATTAATTCAACTTCCTGGTGATTCTCCACCACTTTATGTATCCAAATCAAGCTTCTTACAAAGTGATTCATCCTGGTTTGATTGGAACGACGAAGAAGCTGTCCTATTCCCAAACTGGGAAACTGGAATCACCTGATTAAAAAGTGGGATAACTTCTTCATCCTAACTCCTATGAGATTTATTCAACTTCCTGGTGTTTCTCCACCACTTTATGTATCCAAATCAAGCTTCTTACAAAGTGATTCATCCTGGTTTGATTGGAACGACGAAGAAGCTGCCCTATTCCCAAACTGGGAAACTGGAATCACCTGATTAGAAAGTGGGATAACTTCTTCATCCCAACTCCTATGAGATTAATTCAACTTCCTGGTGATTCTCCACCACTTTATGTATCCAAATCAAGCTTCTTACAAAGTGAGTCATCCTGGTTTGATTGGAACGACGAAGAAGCTGTCCTATTCCCAAACTGGGAAACTGGAATCACCTGATTAAAAAGTGGGATAACTTCTTCATCCTAACTCCTATGAGATTTATTCAACTTCCTGGTGATTCTCCACCATTTTATGTATCCAAATCAAGCTTCTTACAAAGTGATTCATCCTGGTTTGATTGGAACGACGAAGAAGCTATCCTATTCCCAAACTGGGAAACTGGAATCACCTGATTAGAAAGTGGGATAACTTCTTCATCCCAACTCCTATGAGATTTATTCAACTTCCTGGTGATTCTCCACCACTTTATGTATCCAAATCAAGCTTCTTACAAAGTGATTCATCCTGGTTTGATTGGAACGACGAAGAAGCTGTCCTATTCCCAAACTGGGAAACTGGAATCACCTGATTAGAAAGTGGGATAACTTCTTCATCCCAACTCCTATGAGATTTATTCAACTTCCTGGTGATTCTCCACCACTTTATGTATCCAAATCAAGCTTCTTACAAAGTGATTCATCCTGGTTTGATTGGAACGACGAAGAAGCTGTCCTATTCCCAAACTGGGAAACTGGAATCACCTGATTAGAAAGTGGGATAACTTCTTCATCCCAACTCCTATGAGATTTATTCAACTTCCTGGTGATTCTCCACCACTTTATGTATCCAAATCAAGCTTCTTACAAAGTGATTCATCCTGGTTTGATTGGAACGACGAAGAAGCTGTCCTATTCCCAAACTGGGAAACTGGAATCACCTGATTAGAAAGTGGGATAACTTCTTCATCCCAACTCCTATGAGATTTATTCAACTTCCTGGTGATTCTCCACCACTTTATGTATCCAAATCAAGCTTCTTACAAAGTGATTCATCCTGGTTTGATTGGAACGACGAAGAAGCTGTCCTATTCCCAAACTGGGAAACTGGAATCACCTGATTAGAAAGTGGGATAACTTCTTCATCCCAACTCCTATGAGATTTATTCAACTTCCTGGTGATTCTCCACCACTTTATGTATCCAAATCAAGCTTCTTACAAAGTGATTCATCCTGGTTTGATTGGAACGACGAAGAAGCTGTCCTATTCCCAAACTGGGAAACTGGAATCACCTGATTAGAAAGTGGGATAACTTCTTCATCCCAACTCCTATGAGATTTATTCAACTTCCTGGTGATTCTCCACCACTTTATGTATCCAAATCAAGCTTCTTACAAAGTGATTCATCCTGGTTTGATTGGAACGACGAAGAAGCTGTCCTATTCCCAAACTGGGAAAC
Source organism: Brassica juncea (assembly GCA_018703725.1). Lineage (NCBI taxonomy): Eukaryota > Viridiplantae > Streptophyta > Magnoliopsida > Brassicales > Brassicaceae > Brassica > Brassica juncea. Next base: position 6,524 of record JAATWR010001443.1, on the reverse strand, counting down.
TGGAATCACCTGATTAGAAAGTGGGATAACTTCTTCATCCCAACTCCTATGAGATTTATTCAACTTCCTGGTGATTCTCCACCACTTTATGTATCCAAATCAAGCTTCTTACAAAGTGATTCATCCTGGTTTGATTGGAACGACGAAGAAGCTGTCCTATTCCCAAACTGGGAAACTGGAATCACCTGATTAGAAAGTGGGATAACTTCTTCATCCCAACTCCTATGAGATTTATTCAACTTCCTGGTGATTCTCCACCACTTTATGTATCCAAATCAAGCTTCTTACAAAGTGATTCATCCTGGTTTGATTGGAACGACGAAGAAGCTGTCCTATTCCCAAACTGGGAAACTGGAATCACCTGATTAGAAAGTGGGATAACTTCTTCATCCCAACTCCTATGAGATTTATTCAACTTCCTGGTGATTCTCCACCACTTTATGTATCCAAATCAAGCTTCTTACAAAGTGATTCATCCTGGTTTGATTGGAACGACGAAGAAGCTGTCCTATTCCCAAACTGGGAAACTGGAATCACCTGATTAGAAAGTGGGATAACTTCTTCATCCCAACTCCTATGAGATTTATTCAACTTCCTGGTGATTCTCCACCACTTTATGTATCCAAATCAAGCTTCTTACAAAGTGATTCATCCTGGTTTGATTGGAACGACGAAGAAGCTGTCCTATTCCCAAACTGGGAAACTGGAATCACCTGATTAGAAAGTGGGATAACTTCTTCATCCCAACTCCTATGAGATTTATTCAACTTCCTGGTGATTCTCCACCACTTTATGTATCCAAATCAAGCTTCTTACAAAGTGATTCATCCTGGTTTGATTGGAACGACGAAGAAGCTGTCCTATTCCCAAACTGGGAAACTGGAATCACCTGATTAGAAAGTGGGATAACTTCTTCATCCCAACTCCTATGAGATTTATTCAACTTCCTGGTGATTCTCCACCACTTTATGTATCCAAATCAAGCTTCTTACAAAGTGATTCATCCTGGTTTGATTGGAACGACGAAGAAGCTGTCCTATTCCCAAACTGGGAAACTGGAATCACCTGATTAGAAAGTGGGATAACTTCTTCATCCCAACTCCTATGAGATTTATTCAACTTCCTGGTGATTCTCCACCACTTTATGTATCCAAATCAAGCTTCTTACAAAGTGATTCATCCTGGTTTGATTGGAACGACGAAGAAGCTGTCCTATTCCCAAACTGGGAAACTGGAATCACCTGATTAGAAAGTGGGATAACTTCTTCATCCCAACTCCTATGAGATTAATTCAACTTCCTGGTGATTCTCCACCACTTTATGTATCCAAATCAAGCTTCTTACAAAGTGATTCATCCTGGTTTGATTGGAACGACGAAGAAGCTGTCCTATTCCCAAACTGGGAAACTGGAATCACCTGATTAGAAAGTGGGATAACTTCTTCATCCCTAACTCCTATGAGATTTATTCAACTTCCTGGTGATTCTCCACCACTTTATGTATCCAAATCAAGCTTCTTACAAAGTGATTCATCCTGGTTTGATTGGAACGACGAAGAAGCTGTCCTATTCCCAAACTGGGAAACTGGAATCACCTGATTAGAAAGTGGGATAACTTCTTCATCCCAACTCCTATGAGATTTATTCAACTTCCTGGTGATTCTCCACCACTTTATGTATCCAAATCAAGCTTCTTACAAAGTGATTCATCCTGGTTTGATTGGAACGACGAAGAAGCTGTCCTATTCCCAAACTGGGAAACTGGAATCACCTGATTAGAAAGTGGGATAACTTCTTCATCCCAACTCCTATGAGATTTATTCAACTTCCTGGTGATTCTCCACCACTTTATGTATCCAAATCAAGCTTCTTACAAAGTGATTCATCCTGGTTTGATTGGAACGACGAAGAAGCTGTCCTATTCCCAAACTGGGAAACTGGAATCACCTGATTAGAAAGTGGGATAACTTCTTCATCCCAACTCCTATGAGATTTATTCAACTTCCTGGTGATTCTCCACCACTTTATGTATCCAAATCAAGCTTCTTACAAAGTGATTCATCCTGGTTTGATTGGAACGACGAAGAAGCTGTCCTATTCCCAAACTGGGAAACTGGAATCACCTGATTAGAAAGTGGGATAACTTCTTCATCCCAACTCCTATGAGATTTATTCAACTTCCTGGTGATTCTCCACCACTTTATGTATCCAAATCAAGCTTCTTACAAAGTGATTCATCCTGGTTTGATTGGAACGACGAAGAAGCTGTCCTATTCCCAAACTGGGAAACTGGAATCACCTGATTAGAAAGTGGGATAACTTCTTCATCCCAACTCCTATGAGATTTATTCAACTTCCTGGTGATTCTCCACCACTTTATGTATCCAAATCAAGCTTCTTACAAAGTGATTCATCCTGGTTTGATTGGAACGACGAAGAAGCTGTCCTATTCCCAAACTGGGAAACTGGAATCACCTGATTAGAAAGTGGGATAACTTCTTCATCCCAACTCCTATGAGATTTATTCAACTTCCTGGTGATTCTCCACCACTTTATGTATCCAAATCAAGCTTCTTACAAAGTGATTCATCCTGGTTTGATTGGAACGACGAAGAAGCTGTCCTATTCCCAAACTGGGAAACTGGAATCACCTGATTAGAAAGTGGGATAACTTCTTCATCCCAACTCCTATGAGATTTATTCAACTTCCTGGTGATTCTCCACCACTTTATGTATCCAAATCAAGCTTCTTACAAAGTGATTCATCCTGGTTTGATTGGAACGACGAAGAAGCTGTCCTATTCCCAAACTGGGAAACTGGAATCACCTGATTAGAAAGTGGGATAACTTCTTCATCCCAACTCCTATGAGATTTATTCAACTTCCTGGTGATTCTCCACCACTTTATGTATCCAAATCAAGCTTCTTACAAAGTGATTCATCCTGGTTTGATTGGAACGACGAAGAAGCTGTCCTATTCCCAAACTGGGAAACTGGAATCACCTGATTAGAAAGTGGGATAACTTCTTCATCCCAACTCCTATGAGATTTAATTCAACTTCCTGGTGATTCTCCACCACTTTATGTATCCAAATCAAGCTTCTTACAAAGTGATTCATCCTGGTTTGATTGGAACGACGAAGAAGCTGTCCTATTCCCAAACTGGGAAACTGGAATCACCTGATTAGAAAGTGGGATAACTTCTTCATCCCAACTCCTATGAGATTTATTCAACTTCCTGGTGATTTCTCCACCACTTTATGTATCCAAATCAAGCTTCTTACAAAGTGATTCATCCTGGTTTGATTGGAACGACGAAGAAGCTGTCCCTATTCCCAAACTGGGAAACTGGAATCACCTGATTAGAAAGTGGGATAACTTCTTCATCCCAACTCCTATGAGATTAATTCAACTTCCTGGTGATTCTCCACCACTTTATGTATCCAAATCAAGCTTCTTACAAAGTGATTCATCCTGGTTTGATTGGAACGACGAAGAAGCTGTCCTATTCCCAAACTGGGAAACTGGAATCACCTGATTAGAAAGTGGGATAACTTCTTCATCCCAACTCCTATGAGATTTATTCAACTTCCTGGTGATTCTCCACCACTTTATGTATCCAAATCAAGCTTCTTACAAAGTGATTCATCCTGGTTTGATTGGAACGACGAAGAAGCTGTCCTATTCCCAAACTGGGAAACTGGAATCACCTGATTAGAAAGTGGGATAACTTCTTCATCCCAACTCCTATGAGATTTATTCAACTTCCTGGTGATTCTCCAACACTTTATGTATCCAAATCAAGCTTCTTACAAAGTGATTCATCCTGGTTTGATTGGAACGACGAAGAAGCTGTCCTATTCCCAAACTGGGAAACTGGAATCACCTGATTAGAAAGTGGGATAACTTCTTCATCCCAACTCCTATGAGATTTATTCAACTTCCTGGTGATTCTCCACCACTTTATGTATCCAAATCAAGCTTCTTACAAAGTGATTCATCCTGGTTTGATTGGAACGACGAAGAAGCTGTCCTATTCCCAAACTGGGAAACTGGAATCACCTGATTAGAAAGTGGGATAACTTCTTCATCCCAACTCCTATGAGATTTATTCAACTTCCTGGTGATTCTCCACCACTTTATGTATCCAAATCAAGCTTCTTACAAAGTGATTCATCCTGGTTTGATTGGAACGACGAAGAAGCTGTCCTATTCCCAAACTGGGAAACTGGAATCACCTGATTAGAAAGTGGGATAACTTCTTCATCCCAACTCCTATGAGATTTATTCAACTTCCTGGTGATTCTCCACCACTTTATGTATCCAAATCAAGCTTCTTACAAAGTGATTCATCCTGGTTTGATTGGAACGACGAAGAAGCTGTCCTATTCCCAAACTGGGAAACTGGAATCACCTGATTAGAAAGTGGGATAACTTCTTCATCCCAACTCCTATGAGATTTATTCAACTTCCTGGTGATTCTCCACCACTTTATGTATCCAAATCAAGCTTCTTACAAAGTGATTCATCCTGGTTTGATTGGAACGACGAAGAAGCTGTCCTATTCCCAAACTGGGAAACTGGAATCACCTGATTAGAAAGTGGGATAACTTCTTCATCCCAACTCCTATGAGATTTATTCAACTTCCTGGTGATTCTCCACCACTTTATGTATCCAAATCAAGCTTCTTACAAAGTGATTCATCCTGGTTTGATTGGAACGACGAAGAAGCTGTCCTATTCCCAAACTGGGAAACTGGAATCACCTGATTAAAAAGTGGGATAACTTCTTCATCCCAACTCCTATGAGATTTATTCAACTTCCTGGTGATTCTCCACCACTTTATGTATCCAAATCAAGCTTCTTACAAAGTGATTCATCCTGGTTTGATTGGAACGACGAAGAAGCTGTCCTATTCCCAAACTGGGAAACTGGAATCACCTGATTAGAAAGTGGGATAACTTCTTCATCCCAACTCCTATGAGATTTATTCAACTTCCTGGTGATTCTCCACCACTTTATGTATCCAAATCAAGCTTCTTACAAAGTGATTCATCCTGGTTTGATTGGAACGACGAAGAAGCTGTCCTATTCCCAAACTGGGAAACTGGAATCACCTGATTAGAAAGTGGGATAACTTCTTCATCCCAACTCCTATGAGATTTACTTCAACTTCCTGGTGATTCTCCACCACTTTATGTATCCAAATCAAGCTTCTTACAAAGTGATTCATCCTGGTTTGATTGGAACGACGAAGAAGCTGTCCTATTCCCAAACTGGGAAACTGGAATCACCTGATTAGAAAGTGGGATAACTTCTTCATCCCAACTCCTATGAGATTTATTCAACTTCCTGGTGATTCTCCACCACTTTATGTATCCAAATCAAGCTTCTTACAAAGTGATTCATCCTGGTTTGATTGGAACGACGAAGAAGCTGTCCTATTCCCAAACTGGGAAACTGGAATCACCTGATTAGAAAGTGGGATAACTTCTTCATCCCAACTCCTATGAGATTTATTCAACTTCCTGGTGATTCTCCACCACTTTATGTATCCAAATCAAGCTTCTTACAAAGTGATTCATCCTGGTTTGATTGGAACGACGAAGAAGCTATCCTATTCCCAAACTGGGAAACTGGAATCACCTGATTAGAAAGTGGGATAACTTCTTCATCCCAACTCCTATGAGATTTATTCAACTTCCTGGTGATTCTCCACCACTTTATGTATCCAAATCAAGCTTCTTACAAAGTGATTCATCCTGGTTTGATTGGAACGACGAAGAAGCTGTCCTATTCCCAAACTGGGAAACTGGAATCACCTGATTAGAAAGTGGGATAACTTCTTCATCCCAACTCCTATGAGATTTATTCAACTTCCTGGTGATTCTCCACCACTTTATGTATCCAAATCAAGCTTCTTACAAAGTGATTCATCTGGTTTGATTGGAACGACGAAGAAGCTGTCCTATTCCCAAACTGGGAAACTGGAATCACCTGATTAGAAAGTGGGATAACTTCTTCATCCCAACTCCTATGAGATTTATTCAACTTCCTGGTGATTTCTCCACCACTTTATGTATCCAAATAAAGCTTCTTACAAAGTGATTCATCCTGGTTGATGGAAACGACGAGAAGCTCCTATTCCCAACTGGGAAACTGGAATCACCTGATTAGAAAGTGGGATAACTTCTTCATCCCAACTCCTATGAGATTAATTCAACTTCCTGGTGATTCTCCACCACTTTATGTATCCAAATCAAGCTTTTCTACAAAAGTGAGTCATCCTGGTTGATTGGAACGACGAAGAAGCGTCCTATTCCCAAACTGGGAAACTGGAATCACCTGATTAAAAGTGGGATAACTTCTTCATCCAACTCCTATGAGATTTATTCAACTTCCTGGTGATTCTCCACCACTTTATGTATCCAAATCAAGCTTCTTACAAAGTGATTCATCCTGGTTTGATTGGGACGAAGAAGCTGCCCTATTCCCAAATGGGAAACTGGAATCACCTGATTAGA
>JAATWR010001442.1:0-33964 GCA_018703725.1 Brassica juncea | reverse complement strand
GATGAACGACGAGAGAAGCTGTGCATTCCCACATGGAAAACTAGAACACCTATTTGAAAAGAGGTGGATAACTTCTCATCCAACTCCTATGAGATTTTAAACTTCCTGGTCATTCTCCACACTTTATGTATCCAAATCAAGCTTTACAAAAGTGATTCACCTGGTTTGATTGGAACGACGAAGAAGCTGTGGTATTCCCAACTGGGAAAGCAATCACCTGATTTGAAAGGGGATAACTTCTTCTCCCAACTCCTATGAGATTTATTCAACTTCCTGGTGATTCTCCACCAACTTTATGTATCCAAATTCAGCTTCTCACAAAGTGATTCATCCTGGTTTGATTGGAACGACGAAGAAGCTGTGCTATTCCAAAATGTGGAAACTGGAATCACCTGATTGAAAGTAGGGATAACTTCTTCATCCCAACTCCTATGAGATTTATTCAACTTCCTGGTATTCTCCACCACTTTATGTATCCAAATCAAGCTTCTACAAAGTGATTCATCCTGGTTTGATTGGAACGAGAGAAGCTGTGCTATTCCCAAACGGGGAAACTGGAATCACCTGATTTGAAAAGGGATAACTTCTTCATCCAACTCCTATGAGATTTATTCAACTTCCTGGTGATTTCCACCACTTTATGTATCCAAATCAAGCTTTCACAAAGGGATCATCCTGGTTTGATTGGAACGACGAAGAAAGAAGCTGTGTATTCCCAAACTAGAACTGGAAACTCACCTGATTTGAAAGTGGGGATTAACTTCTTCCCCAATCCTATGAGATTTATTCAACTTCCTGGTGATTCTCCACCACTTATGTATACAAATCAAGTTTCTCACAAAGTGATTCATCCTGGTTTGATTGGAACGACGAAGAAGTGTGCTATTCCCAAAATGGGAAACTGGACACACCTGATTTGAAAGAGGGATAACTTCTTCTTCCCAACTCCTATGAGATTTATTCAATTCCTGGTCATTCTCCACCACTTTATGTATCCAAATCAAGCTTCTCACAAGTGATTCATCCTGGTTTGATTGGAAACGACGAAGAAGCTGTGTATTCCCAAACTGGGAAAATGGAATCACTGATTTGAAAGTGGGAAACTTCTTCATTCCAACTCTATGAGATTTATTCAACTTCTGGTATTCTCCACCACTTTATGTATTCCAAATCAAGCTTCTCACAAAGTGATTCATCCTGGTTGATTGTGAACGACGGAAGAAGAGTGCTATTCCCAAACTGGAAACTGGAATCACCTGATTTGAAAGTGGATAACTTTTCTTCCCAAATCCTATGAGATTTATTCAACTTCCTGGTGATTCTCCACCATATGTATCCAAATCAAGCTTCTCACAAAGTGTTATCCTGGTTTGATTGAAACGACGAAGAAGCTGTGCTATCCCAAACTGGGAAACTAGAATCACCTGTTGAAAGTGGGATAACTTCTTCTCCCAACTCCTATGAGATTTATTCAACTTCCTGGTCATTCTCCACCACTTTATGTATCCAAATCAAGTTCTCACAAAGTGATTCATCCTGGTTTGATTGGAACGACGAAGAAGCTGTGCATTCCCAAACTGGGAAGACGAATCACCTGATTTGAAAAGTGGGATACTTCTTCTCCCAACTCCTATGAGATTTATTCAACTTCTGGTCATTCTCCACCACTTATGTATCCAAATCAAGCTTCTCACAAAGTGATTCATCCTGGTTTGATTGAACGACGAAGAAGAAGCTGTGCTGATACCCAAACTGGGAAAACTGGAATCACCTGATTTGAAAGTGGATAACTTCTTCTTCCCAACTCCTATGAGATTTATTCAACTTCCTGGTGATTCTCCACCCACTTTATGTATACAATCAAGCTTCTCACAAAGTGATTCATCCTGGTTTGATTGGAACGACAAGAAGCGTGTATTCCCAAACTGGGAAACTGAATCACCTGATTGAAAGTGGGATAACTTCTTCTTCCCAACTCCTATGGATTATTCAACTTCCTGGTGATTCTCCACCAAGTATGTATCCAAATCAAGCTTCTCACAAAGTGATTCATCCTGGTTTGATTGGAACGACGAGAAGCTGTGCTATTCCCAAACGGGAAACTGGAATCACCTGATTGAAAGTGGGATAACTTCTTCTTCCCAACTCCTATGAGATTTATCAACTTCCTGGTGATTCTCACCCATTTATGTATCCAAATCAAGCTTCTCACAAAGTGATTCATCCTGGTTTGATTGGAACGACGAAGAAGCTGTGGTATTCCCAAACTGGGAAGAACTGAATCACCTGATTTGAAAGTGGGATAACTTCTTCATCCCAACTCCTATGAGATTTATCAACTTCCTGGTCATTCTCCACCACTTTATGTATCCAATCAAAGCTTCTCACAAAGTGATTCATCCTGGTTTGATTGTTGGAACGACGAAGAAGCTTGCTATTCCCAAACTGGGAAACTGGAATACTTGATTTGAAAGTGGGATAATTCTTCTTCTCCAACTCCTATGAGATTTATTCAATCCTGGTATTCCACCACTTTATGTATAAATCAGCTTCTCACAAAGTGATTCATCCTGGTTTGATTGGAACGACGAAGAAGCTGTGCTATTCCAAATGGGAAATGGAATCACCTGATTTGAAAGTGGGATAACTTCTTCTTCCCAACTCCTATGAGAATTATTCAACTTCCTGGTCATCTCCACCACTTTAGTATCCAAATCAAGCTTCTAACAAAGTGATTCATCCTGGTTTGATTGGAACGACGAAGAAGCTGTGTATTCCCAAACTGGGAAACTGCAATACCTGATTTGAAAGTGGGTAACTTCTTCTTCCCAATCCTATGAGATTTATTCAACTTCCTGGTCATTCTCCACCACTTAGTATCCAAATCAAGCTTCTCACAAAGTGATTCATCCTGTGTTGATTGGAACGACGAAGAAGCTGTGCTATTCCAAATGGGAAACTGGAATCACCCTGATTTGAAAGAGGGATAACTTCTTCTCCCAACTCCTATGAGATTTATTCAACTCCTCCTGGTCATTCTCCACCACTTTATGTATCCAAATCAAGCTTCTAACAAAGTGATTCATCCTGTTTTGATTGGAACGACGAAGAAGCTGTGCTATTCCCAACTGGGAAACTGAATCACCTGATTTGGACAAGATGGATAAAATTCGTATCATTCACCACCCTATGAATTTAGTTCAAACTTCCTGGTGAGAGAAAAAAAAAATTCAATCAAACCAGGATGAATCACTTTGTTATAAGCTTGATTTGGATACATAAAGTGATGGAGAATGACCAGGAAGTTGAATAAATCTCATAGGAGTTGGGATGAAGAAGTTATCCCTCTTTCAAATCAGGTGATTCCAGTTTCCCAGTTTGGGAATAGCACAGCTTCTTCGTCGTTCCAATCAAACCAGGATGAATCACTTTGTGAGAAGCTTAATTTGGATACATAAAGTGGTGGAGAATCACCAGGAAGTTGAATAAATCTCATAGGAGTTGGGAAGAAGAAGTTATCCCACTTTCAAATCAGGTGATTGCAGTTTCCCAGTTTGGGAATACCACAGCTTCTTCGTCGTTCCAATCAAACCAGGACGAATCACTTTGGTAGAAGCTTGATTTGGATACATAAAGTGGTGGAGAATGACCAGGAAGTTGAATAAATCTCATAGGAGTTGGGATGAAGAAGTTATCCCTCTTTCAAATCAGGTGATTCCAGTTTCCCAGTTTGGGAATAGCACAGCTTCTTCGTCGTTCCAATCAAACCAGGATGAATCACTTTGTGAGAAAACTTGATTGGATACATAAAGTGGTGGAGAATCACCAGGAAGTTGAATAAATCTCATAGGAGTTGGGAAGAAGAAGTTATCCCACTTTCAAATCAGGTGATTGCAGTTTCCCAGTTTGGGAATACCACAGCTTCTTCGTCGTTCCAATCAAACCAGTATGAATCACTTTGGTAGAAGCTTGATTTGGATACATAAAGTGGTGGAGAATGACCAGGAAGTTGAATAAATCTCATAGGAGTTGGGATGAAGAAGTTATCCCTCTTTCAAATCAGGTGATTCCAGTTTCCCAGTTTGGGAATAGCACAGCTTCTTCGTCGTTCCAATCAAACCAGGATGAATCACTTTGTGAGAAACTTGATTTGGATACATAAAGTGGTGGAGAATGACCAGGAAGTTGAATAAATCTCATAGGAGTTGGGATGAAGAAGTTATCCCACTTTCAAATCAGGTGATTCTAGCTTCCCAGTTTGGGAATAGCACAGCTTCTTCGTCGTTCCAATCAAACCAGGATGAATCACTTTGTGAGAAGCTTGATTTGGATACATAAAGTGGTGGAGAATGACCAGGAAGTTGAATAAATCTCATAGGAGTTGGGATGAAGAAGTTATCCCACTTTCAAATCAGGTGATTCCAGTTTCCCAGTTTGGGAATAGCACAGCTTCTTCGTCGTTCCAATCAAACCAGGATGAATCACTTTGTGAGAAGCTTGATTTGGATACATAAAGTGGTGGAGAATCACCAGGAAGTTGAATAAATCTCATAGGTGTTGGGAAGAAGAAGTTATCCCACTTTCAAATCAGGTGATTGCAGTTTCCCAGTTTGGGAATAGCACAGCTTCTTCGTCGTTCCAATCAAACCAGGATGAATCACTTTGTGAGAAGCATGATTTGGATACATAAAGTGGTGGAGAATGACCAGGAAGTTGAATAAATCTCATAGGAGTTGGGATGAAGAAGTTATCCCACTTTCAAATCAGGTGATTCCAGTTTCCCAGTTTGGGAATAGCACAGCTTCTTCGTCGTTACAATCAAACCAGGATGAATCACTTTTTGAGAAGCTTGATTTGGATACATAAAGTGGTGGAGAATGACCAGGAAGTTGAATAAATCTCATAGGAGTTGGGAAGAAGAAGTTATCCCACTTTCAAATCAGGTGATTCCAGTTTCCCAGTTTGGGAATAGCACAGCTTCTTCGTCGTTCCAATCAAACCAGGATGAATCACTTTGTTAGAAGCTTGATTTGGATACATAAAGTGGTGGAGAATCACCAGGAAGTTGAATAAATCTCATAGGAGTTGGGAAGAAGAAGTTATCCCACTTTCAAATCAGGTGATTCCAGTTTCCCAGTTTGGGAATAGCACAGCTTCTTCGTCGTTCCAATCAAACCAGGATGAATCACTTTGTGAGAAGCTTGATTTGGATACATAAAGTGGTGGAGAATCACCAGGAAGTTGAATAAATCTCATAGGAGTTGGGATGAAGAAGTTATCCCACTTTCAAATCAGGTGATTGCAGTTTCCCAGTTTGGGAATACCACAGCTTCTTCGTCGTTCCAATCAAACCAGGATGAATCACTTTGTGAGAAGCTTGATTTGGATACATAAAGTGGTGGAGAATGACCAGGAAGTTGAATAAATCTCATAGGAGTTGGGATGAAGAAGTTATCCCTCTTTCAAATCAGGTGATTCCAGTTTCCCAGTTTGGGAATAGCACAGCTTCTTCGTCGTTCCAATCAAACCAGGATGAATCACTTTGTGAGAAACTTGATTTGGATACATAAAGTGGTGGAGAATCACCAGGAAGTTGAATAAATCTCATAGGAGTTGGGATGAAGAAGTTATCCCACTTTCAAATCAGGTGATTCCAGCTTCCCAGTTTGGGAATAGCACAGCTTCTTCGTCGTTCCAATCAAACCAGGATGAATCACTTTGTGAGAAGCTTGATTTGGATACATAAAGGGGTGGAGAATCACCAGGAAGTTGAATAAATCTCATAGGAGTTGGGATGAAGAAGTTATCCCACTTTCAAATCAGGTGATTCCAGTTTCCCAGTTTGGGAATAGCACAGCTTCTTCGTCGTTCCAATCAAACCAGGATGAATCACTTTGTGAAAAGCTTGATTTGGATACATAGAGTGGTGGAGAATCACCAGGAAGTTGAATAAATCTCATAGGAGTTGGGAAGAAGAAGTTATCCCACTTTCAAATCAGGTGATTCCAGTTTCCCAGTTTGGGAATACCACAGCTTCTTCGTCGTTCCAATCAAACCAGGATGAATCACTTTGTGAGAAGCTTGATTTGGATACATAAAGTGGTGGAGAATCACCAGGAAGTTGAATAAATCTCATAGGAGTTGGGAAGAAGAAGTTATCCCACTTTCAAATCAGGTGATTCCAGTTTCCCAGTTTGGGAATAGCACAGCTTCTTCGTCGTTCCAATCAAACCAGGATGAATCACTTTGTGAAAAGCTTGATTTGGATACATAAAGTGGTGGAGAATCACCAAGAAGTTGAATAAATCTCATAGGAGTTGGGAAGAAGAAGTTATCCCACTTTCAAATCAGGTGATTGCAGTTTCCCAGTTTGGGAATACCACAGCTTCTTCGTCGTTACAATCAAACCAGGATGAATCACTTTGTGAGAAGCTTGATTTGGATACATAAAGTGGTGGAGAATGACCAAGAAGTTGAATAAATCTCATAGGAGTTGGGAAGAAGAAGTTATCCCACTTTCAAATCAGGTGATTGCAGTTTCCCAGTTTGGGAATAGCACAGCTTCTTCGTCGTTCCAATCAAACCAGGATGAATCACTTTGTGAAAAGCTTGATTTGGATACATAGAGTGGTGGAGAATCACCAGGAAGTTGAATAAATCTCATAGGAGTTGGGAAGAAGAAGTTATCCCACTTTCAAATCAGGTGATTGCAGTTTCCCAGTTTGGGAATACCACAGCTTCTTCGTCGTTCCAATCAAACCAGGATGAATCACTTTGTGAGAAGCTTGATTTGGATACATAAAGTGGTGGAGAATCATCAAGAAGTTGAATAAATCTCATAGGAGTTGGGAAGAAGAAGTTATCCCACTTTCAAATCAGGTGATTCCAATTTCCCAGTTTGGGAATAGCACAGCTTCTTCGTCGTTCCAATCAAACCAGGATGAATCACTTTGTGAGAAGCTTGATTTGGATACATAAAGTGGTGGAGAATCATCAGGAAGTTGAATAAATCTCATAGGAGTTGGGAAGAAGAAGTTATCCCACTTTCAAATCAGGTGATTGCAGTTTCCCAGTTTGGGAATACCACAGCTTCTTCGTCGTTCCAATCAAACCAGGATGAATCACTTTGTGAGAAGCTTGATTTGGATACATAGAGTGGTGGAGAATCACCAAGAAGTTGAATAAATCTCATAGGAGTTGGGAAGAAGAAGTTATCCCACTTTCAAATCAGGTGATTCCAGTTTCCCAGTTTGGGAATAGCACAGCTTCTTCGTCGTTCCAATCAAACCAGGATGAATCACTTTGTGAGAAGCTTGATTTGGATACATAAAGTGGTGGAGAATGACCAGGAAGTTGAATAAATCTCATAGGAGTTGGGATGAAGAAGTTATCCCTCTTTCAAATCAGGTGATTCCAGTTTCCCAGTTTGGGAATAGCACAGCTTCTTCGTCGTTCCAATCAAACCAGGATGAATCACTTTGTGAGAAGCTTGATTTGGATACATAAAGTGGTGGAGAATGACCAGGAAGTTGAATAAATCTCATAGGAGTTGGGATGAAGAAGTTATCCCACTTTCAAATCAGGTGATTCTAGCTTCCCACTTTGGGAATAGCACAGCTTCTTCGTCGTTCCAATCAAACCAGGATGAATCACTTTGTGAGAAGCTTGATTTGGATACATAAAGTGGTGGAGAATGACCAGGAAGTTGAATAAATCTCATAGGAGTTGGGATGAAGAAGTTATCCCACTTTCAAATCAGGTGATTCCAGTTTCCCAGTTTGGGAATAGCACAGCTTCTTCGTCGTTCCAATCAAACCAGGATGAATCACTTTGTGAGAAGCTTGATTTGGATACATAAAGTGGTGGAGAATCACCAGGAAGTTGAATAAATCTCATAGGAGTTGGGAAGAAGAAGTTATCCCACTTTCAAATCAGGTGATTCCAGCTTCCCAGTTTGGGAATAGCACAGCTTCTTCGTCGTTCCAATCAAACCAGGATGAATCACTTTGTGAGAAGCTTGATTTGGATACATAAAGTGGTGGAGAATGACCAGGAAGTTGAATAAATCTCATAGGAGTTGGGATGAAGAAGTTATCCCACTTTCAAATCAGGTGATTCCAGTTTCTCAGTTTGGGAATAGCACAGCTTCTTCGTCGTTCCAATCAAACCAGGATGAATCACTTTGTGAGAAACTTGATTTGGATACATAAAGTGGTGGAGAATGACCAGGAAGTTGAATAAATCTCATAGGAGTTGGGATGAAGAAGTTATCCCACTTTCAAATCAGGTGATTCCAGCTTCCCAGTTTGGGAATAGCACAGCTTCTTCGTCGTTCCCATCAAACCAGGATGAATCACTTTGTGAGAAGCTTGATTTGGATACATAAAGTGGTGGAGAATGACCAGGAAGTTGAATAAATCTCATAGGAGTTGGGATGAAGAAGTTATCCCACTTTCAAATCAGGTGATTCCAGTTTCCCAGTTTGGGAATAGCACAGCTTCTTCGTCGTTCCAATCAAACCAGGATGAATCACTTTGTGAGAAGCTTGATTTGGATACATAAAGTGGTGGAGAATCACCAGGAAGTTGAATAAATCTCATAGGAGTTGGGAAGAAGAAGTTATCCCACTTTCAAATCAGGTGATTCCAGCTTCCCAGTTTGGGAATAGCACAGCTTCTTCGTCGTTCCAATCAAACCAGGATGAATCACTTTGTGAGAAGCTTGATTTGGATACATAAAGTGGTGGAGAATGACCAGGAAGTTGAATAAATCTCATAGGAGTTGGGAAGAAGAAGTTATCCCACTTTCAAATCAGGTGATTCCAGTTTCCCAGTTTGGGAATAGCACAGCTTCTTCGTCGTTCCAATCAAACCAGGATGAATCACTTTGTGAGAAACTTGATTTGGATACATAAAGTGGTGGAGAATGACCAGGAAGTTGAATAAATCTCATAGGAGTTGGGATGAAGAAGTTATCCCACTTTCAAATCAGGTGATTCCAGCTTCCCAGTTTGGGAATACCACAGCTTCTTCGTCGTTCCAATCAAACCAGGATGAATCACTTTGTGAGAAGCTTGATTTGGATACATAAAGTGGTGGAGAATGACCAAGAAGTTGAATAAATCTCATAGGAGTTGGGATGAAGAAGTTATCCCACTTTCAAATCAGGTGATTCCAGTTTCCCAGTTTGGGAATAGCACAGCTTCTTCGTCGTTCCAATCAAACCAGGATGAATCACTTTGTGAGAAGCTTGATTTGGATACATAAAGTGGTGGAGAATCACCAGGAAGTTGAATAAATCTCATAGGAGTTGGGAAGAAGAAGTTATCCCACTTTCAAATCAGGTGATTGCAGTTTCCCAGTTTGGGAATAGCACAGCTTCTTCGTCGTTCCAATCAAACCAGGATGAATCACTTTGTGAGAAGCTTGATTTGGATACATAAAGTGGTGGAGAATGACCAGGAAGTTGAATAAATCTCATAGGAGTTGGGAAGAAGAAGTTATCCCACTTTCAAATCAGGTGATTGCAGTTTCCCAGTTTGGGAATACCACAGCTTCTTCGTCGTTCCAATCAAACCAGGATGAATCACTTTGTGAGAAGCTTGATTTGGATACATAGAGTGGTGGAGAATCACCAAGAAGTTGAATAAATCTCATAGGAGTTGGGAAAAAGAAGTTATCCCACTTTCAAATCAGGTGATTGCAGTTTCCCAGTTTGGGAATAGCACAGCTTCTTCGTCGTTCCAATCAAACCAGGATGAATCACTTTGTGAGAAGCTTGATTTGGATACATAAAGTGGTGGAGAATGACCAGGAAGTTGAATAAATCTCATAGGAGTTGGGAAGAAGAAGTTATCCCACTTTCAAATCAGGTGATTGCAGTTTCCCAGTTTGGGAATAGCACAGCTTCTTCGTCGTTCCAATCAAACCAGGATGAATCACTTTGTGAGAAGCTTGATTTGGATACATAAAGTGGTGGAGAATGACCAGGAAGTTGAATAAATCTCATAGGAGTTGGGAAGAAGAAGTTATCCCACTTTCAAATCAGGTGATTGCAGTTTCCCAGTTTGGGAATACCACAGCTTCTTCGTCGTTCCAATCAAACCAGGATGAATCACTTTGTGAGAAGCTTGACTTGGATACATAAAGTGGTGGAGAATCATCAGGAAGTTGAATAAATCTCATAGGAGTTGGGAAGAAGAAGTTATCCCACTTTCAAATCAGGTGATTGCAGTTTCCCAGTTTGGGAATAGCACAGCTTCTTCGTCGTTCCAATCAAACCAGGATGAATCACTTTGTGAGAAGCTTGATTTGGATACATAAAGTGGTGGAGAATGACCAGGAAGTTGAATAAATCTCATAGGAGTTGGGAAGAAGAAGTTATCCCACTTTCAAATCAGGTGATTGCAGTTTCCCAGTTTGGGAATACCACAGCTTCTTCGTCGTTCCAATCAAACCAGGATGAATCACTTTGTGAAAAGCTTGATTTGGATACATAGAGTGGTGGAGAATCACCAAGAAGTTGAATAAATCTCATAGGAGTTGGGAAGAAGAAGTTATCCCACTTTCAAATCAGGTGATTGCAGTTTCCCAGTTTGGGAATAGCACAGCTTCTTCGTCGTTCCAATCAAACCAGGATGAATCACTTTGTGAGAAGCTTGATTTGGATACATAAAGTGGTGGAGAATGACCAGGAAGTTGAATAAATCTCATAGGAGTTGGGAAGAAGAAGTTATCCCACTTTCAAATCAGGTGATTGCAGTTTCCCAGTTTGGGAATAGCACAGCTTCTTCGTCGTTCCAATCAAACCAGGATGAATCACTTTGTGAGAAGCTTGATTTGGATACATAAAGTGGTGGAGAATGACCAAGAAGTTGAATAAATCTCATAGGAGTTGGGAAGAAGAAGTTATCCCACTTTCAAATCAGGTGATTGCAGTTTCCCAGTTTGGGAATACCACAGCTTCTTCGTCGTTCCAATCAAACCAGGATGAATCACTTTGTTAGAAGCTTGATTTGGATACATAAAGTGGTGGAGAATGACCAGGAAGTTGAATAAATCTCATAGGAGTTGGGATGAAGAACTTATCCCTCTTTCAAATCAGGTGATTCCAGTTTCCCAGTTTGGGTATAGCACAGCTTCTTCGTCGTTCCAATCAAACCAGGATGAATCACTTTGTGAGAAACTTGATTTGGATACATAAAGTGGTGGAGAATGACCAGGAAGTTGAATAAATCTCATAGGAGTTGGGATGAAGAAGTTATCCCACTTTCAAATCAGGTGATTCCAATTTCCCAGTTTGGGAATAGCACAGCTTCTTCGTCGTTCCAATCAAACCAGGATGAATCACTTTGTGAGAAGCTTGATTTGGATACATAAAGTGGTGGAGAATCATCAGGAAGTTGAATAAATCTCATAGGAGTTGGGAAGAAGAAGTTATCCCACTTTCAAATCAGGTGATTGCAGTTTCCCAGTTTGGGAATAGCACAGCTTCTTCGTCGTTCCAATCAAACCAGGATGAATCACTTTGTGAGAAGCTTGATTTGGATACATAAAGTGGTGGAGAATGACCAGGAAGTTGAATAAATCTCATAGGAGTTGGGAAGAAGAAGTTATCCCACTTTCAAATCAGGTGATTGCAGTTTCCCAGTTTGGGAATACCACAGCTTCTTCGTCGTTCCAATCAAACCAGGATGAATCACTTTGTGAAAAGCTTGATTTGGATACATAGAGTGGTGGAGAATCACCAAGAAGTTGAATAAATCTCATAGGAGTTGGGAAGAAGAAGTTATCCCACTTTCAAATCAGGTGATTGCAGTTTCCCAGTTTGGGAATACCACAGCTTCTTCGTCGTTCCAATCAAACCAGGATGAATCACTTTGTGAGAAGCTTGATTTGGATACATAAAGTGGTGGAGAATGACCAGGAAGTTGAATAAATCTCATAGGAGTTGGGAAGAAGAAGTTATCCCACTTTCAAATCAGGTGATTCCAATTTCCCAGTTTGGGAATAGCACAGCTTCTTCGTCGTTCCAATCAAACCAGGATGAATCACTTTGTGAGAAGCTTGATTTGGATACATAAAGTGGTGGAGAATCATCAGGAAGTTGAATAAATCTCATAGGACTTGGGAAGAAGAAGTTATCCCACTTTCAAATCAGGTGATTGCAGTTTCCCAGTTTGCGAATACCACAGCTTCTTCGTCGTTCCAATCAAACCAGGATGAATCACTTTGTTAGAAGCTTGATTTGGATACATAAAGTGGTGGAGAATGACCAGGAAGTTGAATAAATCTCATAGGAGTTGGGAAGAAGAAGTTATCCCACTTTCAAATCAGGTGATTGCAGTTTCCCAGTTTGGGAATAGCACAGCTTCTTCGTCGTTCCAATCAAACCAGGATGAATCACTTTGTGAGAAGCTTGATTTGGATACATAAAGTGGTGGAGAATGACCAGGAAGTTGAATAAATCTCATAGGAGTTGGGAAGAAGAAGTTATCCCACTTTCAAATCAGGTGATTGCAGTTTCCCAGTTTGGGAATACCACAGCTTCTTCGTCGTTCCAATCAAACCAGGATGAATCACTTTGTGAAAAGCTTGATTTGGATACATAGAGTGGTGGAGAATCACCAAGAAGTTGAATAAATCTCATAGGAGTTGGGAAGAAGAAGTTATCCCACTTTCAAATCAGGTGATTGCAGTTTCCCAGTTTGGGAATACCACAGCTTCTTCGTCGTTCCAATCAAACCAGGATGAATCACTTTGTGAGAAGCTTGATTTGGATACATAAAGTGGTGGAGAATGACCAGGAAGTTGAATAAATCTCATAGGAGTTGGGAAGAAGAAGTTATCCCACTTTCAAATCAGGTGATTCCAATTTCCCAGTTTGGGAATAGCACAGCTTCTTCGTCGTTCCAATCAAACCAGGATGAATCACTTTGTGAGAAGCTTGATTTGGATACATAAAGTGGTGGAGAATCATCAGGAAGTTGAATAAATCTCATAGGACTTGGGAAGAAGAAGTTATCCCACTTTCAAATCAGGTGATTGCAGTTTCCCAGTTTGCGAATACCACAGCTTCTTCGTCGTTCCAATCAAACCAGGATGAATCACTTTGTTAGAAGCTTGATTTGGATACATAAAGTGGTGGAGAATGACCAGGAAGTTGAATAAATCTCATAGGAGTTGGGATGAAGAAGTTATCCCTCTTTCAAATCAGGTGATTCCAGTTTCCCAGTTTGGGAATAGCACAGCTTCTTCGTCGTTCCAATCAAACCAGGATGAATCACTTTGTGAGAAACTTGATTTGGATACATAAAGTGGTGGAGAATGACCAGGAAGTTGAATAAATCTCATAGGAGTTGGGATGAAGAAGTTATCCCACTTTCAAATCAGGTGATTCCAGCTTCCCAGTTTGGGAATAGCACAGCTTCTTCGTCGTTCCAATCAAACCAGGATGAATCACTTTGTGAGAAGCTTGATTTGGATACATAAAGTGGTGGAGAATGACCAGGAAGTTGAATAAATCTCATAGGAGTTGGGATGAAGAAGTTATCCCACTTTCAAATCAGGTGATTCCAGTTTCTCAGTTTGGGAATAGCACAGCTTCTTCGTCGTTCCAATCAAACCAGGATGAATCACTTTGTGAGAAGCTTGATTTGGATACATAAACTGGTGGACAATCACCAGGAAGTTGAATAAATCTCATAGGAGTTGGGAAGAAGAAGTTATCCCACTTTCAAATCAGGTGATTCCAGTTTCCCAGTTTGGGAATACCACAGCTTCTTCGTCGTTCCAATCAAACCAGGATGAATCACTTTGTGAGAAGCTTGATTTGGATACATAAATTGGTGGAGAATCACCAGGAAGTTGAATAAATCTCATAGGAGTTGGGAAGAAGAAGTTATCCCACTTTCAAATCAGGTGATTGCAGTTTCCTAGTTTGGGAATACCACAGCTTCTTCGCCGTTCCAATCAAACCAGGATGAATCACTTTGTTAGAAGCTTGATTTGGATACATAAAGTGGTGGAGAATGACCAGGAAGTTGAATAAATCTCATAGGAGTTGGGATGAAGAAGTTATCCCTCTTTCAAATCAGGTGATTGCAGTTTCCCAGTTTGGGAATAGCACAGCTTCTTCGTCGTTCCAATCAAACCAGGATGAATCACTTTGTGAGAAACTTGATTTGGATACATAAAGTGGTGGAGAATGACCAGGAAGTTGAATAAATCTCATAGGAGTTGGGATGAAGAAGTTATCCCACTTTCAAATCAGGTGATTCCAGTTTCCCAGTTTGGGAATAGCACAGCTTCTTCGTCGTTACAATCAAACCAGGATGAATCACTTTGTGAGAAGCTTGATTTGGATACATAAATTGGTGGAGAATCACCAGGAAGTTGAATAAATCTCATAGGAGTTGGGAAGAAGAAGTTATCCCACTTTCAAATCAGGTGATTCCAGTTTCCCAGTTTGGGAATAGCACAGCTTCTTCGTCGTTCCAATCAAACCAGGATGAATCACTTTATGAGAAGCTTGATTTGGATACATAAAGTGGTGGAGAATCACCAGGAAGTTGAATAAATCTCATAGGAGTTGGGAAGAAGAAGTTATCCCACTTTCAAATCAGGTGATTCCAGTTTCCCAATTTGGAAATAGCATAGCTTCTTCGTCGTTCCAATCAAACCAGGATGAATCACTTTGTGAGAAGCTTGATTTGGATACATAGAGTGGTGGAGAACCACCAGGAAGTTGAATAAATCTCATAGGAGTTGGAAAGAAGAAGTTATCCCACTTTCAAATCAGGTGATTGCAGTTTCCCAGTTTGGGAATACCACAGCTTCTTCGTCGTTCCAATCAAACCAGAATGAATCACTTTGTGAGAAGCTTGATTTGGATACATAAAGTGGTGGAGAATGACCAAGAAGTTGAATAAATCTCATAGGAGTTGGGAAGAAGAAGTTATCCCACTTTCAAATCAGGTGATTCCAGTTTCCCAGTTTGGGAATAACACAGCTTTTTCGTCGTTCCAATCAAACCAGGATGAATCACTTTGTGAGAAGCTTGATTTGGATACATAAAGTGGTGGAGAATCACCAGGAAGTTGAATAAATCTCATAGGAGTTGGGAAGAAGAAGTTATCCCACTTTCAAATCAGGTGATTGCAGTTTCCCAGTTTGGGAATACCACAGCTTCTTCGCCGTTCCAATCAAACCAGGATGAATCACTTTGTTAGAAGCTTGATTTGGATACATAAAGTGGTGGAGAATCACCAGGAAGTTGAATAAATCTCATAGGAGGTTGGATGAAGAAGTTATCCCACTTTCAAATCAGGTGATTCCAGTTTCCCAGTTTGGGAATAGCACAGCTTCTTCGTCGTTCCAATCAAACCAGGATGAATCACTTTGTGAGAAGCTTGATTTGGATACATAAAGTGGTGGAGAATCACCAGGAAGTTGAATAAATCTAATAGGAGTTGGGAAGAAGAAGTTATCCCACTTTCAATTCAGGTGATTGCAGTTTCCAAGTTTGGGAATACCACAGCTTCTTCGTCGTTTCAATCAAACCAGGATGAATCACTTTGTTAGAAGCTTGATTTGGATACATAAAGTGGTGGAGAATGACCAGGAAGTTGAATAAATCTCATAGGAGTTGGGATGAAGAAGTTATCCCTTTTTCAAATGAGGTGATTCCAGTTTCCCAGTTTGGGAATAGCACAGCTTCTTCGTCGTTCCAATCAAGCCAGGATCAATCACTTTGTGAGAAACTTGATTTGGATACATAAACTGGTGGAGAATGACCAGGAAGTTGAATAAATCTCATAGGTGAAGTGATCTTTGGTGAGATGATCACGTCCCTGAATCTTTTCCAATGATTGTGATGATGAAATAAGCAGTGGATTGAGTGATACTTCTAAGAGTTGCGGAATGACTCTTGGACTATCAAGGGTGTGCTTGCAAGGTAAGGATCAAGGATCCGAAATACACTTAGAACAAGCTTGATCAAACAAGATTCAGAGAGAATTTTTATTAGAAAAGAGTTTGATGATTTTATTGAGAGTTTTGATCAGAATATAAAGAGAAGAAGACTGTACATGCACAGCTTCTTGGAAACACACAAAACAATTAAAACAAAGACTAAGTTTAAATTTGAAAATAAGAAAAGGCTCCTGGTTTCTTCATGCACGAAATTAGAGTAGGAAATGGGGCTGGTTTAGGCTTAGTTTCATCAAGAGGCTCATGTATAAGTGTTGTGTCCAAGCCTCATTAAAAACCTTGTTTGGAAAACCCATTGGGACAAAACCAAACTAAGGAAAAGAGTGCAAGTCACAACACCTCTCTTGATGATTGTCTTAGATGGCTTGAATCACAACCAGAGTGGTTGGATAAGCACACTCTAGTCTGCCATGGATAGTGTGAAGTAGTTGATGAAGAGCTTGTCGAAACCTTGCTTGCTTTGATCTTGTCATTGGACCAATAGGTACTTCTAGGTCCTTCTCATTTGTTTCTTCAGGTTCAAGCAGATCCCTGGTTCTTTCTTCAACTTCCTTAAGCTCTGGTTCAAGCTGATCCATATCTTCAGTTCCATTGCTAGCCAAGATCACATCATCCTCTCCCACTTGAGAAGGATTTGACCTCAAATCCGTTTCTTCTGCACAATAAGGAACTAAATCAGTAACATTGAAGCTTGAACTAACGTTATACTTACCTTGGAGATCCAGTTGATAGGCATTGTTGTTGATCTTCCTGATGACTTTGAAAGGACCATCCAATCTAGGCATAAGTTTAGATTTTCTTTCATTAGGAAATCTGTCCTTCCTCAGGTGTATCCAAACTAAGTCTCCTTCTTCAAAGATCATCTCCTTTCTTCCTTTGTTAGCATACTTAGCATACAACTTGGTCTTGTTTTCTATATTGATCCGTGCCTTCTCATGTATCTGCTTAACAAGTTCAGCTTTCTTTTGTCCATCCAAGCTAACTCTTTCACTCAAAGGTAAAGGCATTAGATCCAAAGGTGTTAAAGGATTGAAACCATAGACAATTTCAAATGGAGAGAACTTAGTTGCAGAATGCTTAGCATGATTATAAGCAAATTCTACATGTGGCAAACATTCTTCCCAAGTTCTAAGGTTCTTTTTAATCAATGCACGCAACAAGGTAGACAATGTTCTATTGACAACTTCAGTTTGTCCATCAGACTGCGGATGACAGGTAGTAGAGAAACACAGTTTAGTTCCTAATTTAGACCACAAGGTTTTCCAAAAGAAGCTAAGAAACTTAGTGTCTCTATCAGAAACAATTGTCCTAGGCATTCCATGAAGTCTAACAATTTCCTTAAAGAACAGATTAGCAACATTCACAGCATCATCAGTCTTATGACATGGAATAAAGTGAGCCATTTTAGAGAACCTATCAATGACTACAAACACAGAATCTCTTCCAGTTTTCGTTCTAGGTAACCCAACAACAAAATCCATTGAAATGTCATGCCATGGATGCAAAGGAATGGGTAAAGGAGTATACAGACCGTGGTTCTGGACTTTGGACTTAGCCTGTTTGCAAGTGACACACCTTTCGCAAGATTTTTCTACATCTCTCCTCATATGTGGCCAATAGAAGTGCTCTTGCATTACATTCAGTGTTTTAGCCACGCCAAAGTGTCCTCCAAGTCCACCTGCATGAGCTTCCTTGACAAACAAATCTCTCAAAGAGGAGTTAGGCACACGTAGTCTATTTTCAAAGAAGAGAAAACCATCACTCTTGAAGTATTTACCACGACCAAACTTCTCACAAGAAGAATATATATCCTTAAAATCAGAATCAGTGGCATATAAAGTTTTGATATGTTCAAATCTAAGTAGTTTGGTTTCAAGAGTGTTTAAGAGAACATACCTTCGAGATAGTGCATCAGCAACTATATTTTCCTTACATTTCTTGTACTTGATCACATAAGGAAAGGTTTCTATGAATTCAATCCATCTAGCATGTCTCTTGTTCAGTTTTTGTTTTCCTTTGAGATGTTTGAGAGACTCATGATCAGTGTGGATGACGAACTCCTTTGGCCAGAGATAGTGTTGCCAAGTTTGCAAAGCCCTCACAAGCGCATAGAGCTCTTTGTCATACGTTGGATAGTTCAGAGTAGCCCCTCCAAGCTTTTCACTAAAGAAAGCTATAGGTTTCTTCTCCTGCATAAGCACAGCACCTACACCAACACCAGATGCATCACATTCTATTTCAAATGTTTTAGAAAAATCAGGGAGAGAAAGAACTGGTGAATTGGTGAGTTTCTCTTTTAAGGCTTGGAATGCTTCTTCTTGTGCTTGTTCCCACTTGAACCCCACGTTTTTCTTGATTACTTCAGTCAGTGGTGCAGCCAAAGTACTAAAATATTTGACAAATTTTCTGTAGAAACCGGCTAGACCATGAAAGCTTCTCACTTCACCAACTGTCTTTGGGCTTGGCCATTCTTTGATTGCTTTAATCTTTTCCTTATCAACCTGGATACCTTCTGCACTCACAACAAAACCTAAAAAGACAAGGTTATCTGCTCCAAAAGTACATTTCTTTAGATTAGCAAACAAGGATTCTTTTCTAAGTACTTCTAGAACCTTTCTAAGATGCTCAATATGTTCATCCAAGTTCTTACTGTAGATCAGAATGTCATCAAAGTAAACCACAACGAAATGACCTATAAATGATCTAAGAACATGGTTCATTAGTCTCATGAAAGTACTAGGTGCATTCGTCAGCCCAAATGGCATCACTAACCATTCATATAACCCTTGTTTTGTTTTAAAAGCGGTTTTCCACTCATCACCCTCTTTCATTCTAATCTGGTGATACCCACTTTTTAAATCAACCTTAGAAAAGATGCTAGAACCATGCAATTCATCAATCATATCATCTAATCTAGGAATGGGGTGTCGATACTTTACAGTGATATTGTTGATGGCTCTGCAATCGACATACATTCTCCAACTACCATCTTTCTTTGGTACAAGCAAGACTGGAACTGCACATGGGCTCATGCTTTCACGGATATGACCTTTCTCCATAAGCTCAGTGACTTGTTGTTGTAGTTCCTTGGTCTCCACAGGGTTAGTTCTATAGGCTGGCTTGTTTGGAAGTGAAGCTCCTAGAATAAAATCGATTTGATGCTCTATTCCTCTGATAGGTGGTAATCCTTGTGGAGCTTCTTCTGGAAAAACATCTTTGAATTCCTGCAAAAGCATTTGTATTTTGCTAGGAAGATCCTGCACTGGCTTTGTTATGTTTAGGCATTCTTTAAAAACAAATAGCAAGTGAGGTAAAGAACTTCCCTTTGGTTTAAGCAACAGATTGGCAGGTTGTTTTGTCTTTGGTTCTGATGAAGCTTTATTTTTCTTCAAAGCTATCTGATCAAGATGGACTTCTTGCGGTGTTAAAGGAACTAAGACAGTCTTCTTTCCCTTGTACTCAAACGAGTATCTGTTTGTGAACCCATCATGAAGAGTTCTTCTATCGGATTGCCAAGGCCTTCCAAGCAGTATGTGTCCAGCATCCATTGGTAAGACATCACACAATATCTCATCCTCATACTTCCCAATAGACAATGGTATCTTGACTTGGTGTTTCACCTCCAGCTCTCCTTCATCATTAAGCCACTGTAACTTGTAAGTTGTTGGCCTTTTCACGATCTTCAGACCAAGTTTCTCAACCATGGTTTCACTTGCAGCGTTGGTACAGCTTCCTCCATCTATAACCAAACTGCACACCTTGCCTTGAACCATACAGCGAGTATGAAACAGATTCTCTCTTTGCTCATCTCCAACAATCTTGGCTTGCAGATTCAGTGTTCTTCTTGCGACAAGTAACTCTCCACGAGCTGGCATCTCCACTCTTTCTTCTTCAGACTCAGATTGTTCCTCTTCCTCTGATTCAATCTCTCCATTATCTCTGATGAGTATTACCCTTTTGTTGGAGCAGCTACTGGCATAGTGTCCATAACCTTTACACTTGTAGCACTGTATGTCTCTGGTTTTGGATGCAGTGGCTACTTCCTTTCCTTTAATACTTTGTTCCTCCCCTTTAGGCCTGGAGAATGGTTTGGATTCTCTGGTCTTTTCGTCCTTCTGGTAGTGTGGCTTGCTTGTTCCATAGCTAGACTTGTAACTTCTTCTTTTCAACTGCTGTTCAAACATAATTGCCTTGTGCAGAAGCTCTTCCATCTCAACATAATGATGAACTTCAAGTCTGTCCATGATGTCTCGGTTTAGACCACCCATGAATCTGGCCATTGTTGCTTCTCTGTCTTCTTGTATATCAGCTCTCAGCATAAGGGTTTCCATCTCCTTATAATATTCTTCAACTGATTTACTTCCCTGAGACAGTGTTCTGAGCTTGAAGTGCAGCTCTCTGTGGTAATGGCTCGGTACAAATCTCTTCCTCATAATCACCTTCATCTGGTTCCAGGTTTCAACAGGAAAATCTCCAGCCCTTCTTCTTGCTGTAACCAAGTTATCCCACCAACTTAGGGCATACTCTTTGAACTCAGTAGGAGCAAGCTTCATTTTGTACTCTTGTGTGTAATCTCTACAATTGAACACAAGTTCAATCTTCTTTTCCCACTCTAAATACTCTTCAGGATCAGCAGTGTCTTTAAACTCAGGAATCTTCAGTTTCAAACCACCAAGAGGATCATTGGTTTGTGGCCTTGCTTCTTGATTACGTCTCCTTCTCCTGGTGCCATTGGATATGTTGGTATGACTATAATAGCTTTCTGAAGCAGACTGATTTGGACTCCTCCTAGATCTCTCACGTTCTGAATGGGAAACCTCAGTTCTGAAGTTTTCTAGTCTCTGATCCATCAAAGTAGTCATCACAGTAGTCATGCGTGCAGTCAAAGCATCAAGTAGTAGTTGATCCATTCCATTGTTCTGACTGCTTTCTTCTCCCATGGTTCCTGTTGAATTTCCAAACACAAAACCAGTAAAATAGATCACAGAAATATAATATAACAGAAAGTAACAGGATTGAATCTAGAATAATCAGATTTCTGAAATTTTTTATGAAGAACCCTAGTTCTTTTCTCTGTAATTTCGAAAATCAACTCAGATTATTTAGCAATTTAAAAACTTTTTCTAGGTAGATCTGACCCTAATAAACACGTTTCTAACAAGATCTAGGTTTTAGAACAGATCTGATAACAGAATATGAAAAGTCTAAAAGTTGCAGATCTGGAAAAAACACAACCTGATGATGGAGATCTGCTCTGATACCACTTGAAGTGATCTTTGGTGAGATGATCACGTCCCTGAATGTTCTCCAATGATTGTGATGATGAAATAAGCAGTGGATTGAGTGATACTTTTAAGAGTTGCGGAATGACTCTTGGACTATCAAGGGTTTGCTTGCAAGGTAAGGATCAAGGATCCGAAATACACTTAGAACAAGCTTGATCAAACAAGATTCAGAGAGAATTTTTATTAGAAAAGAGTTTGATGATTTTATTGAGAGTTTTGATCAGAATATAAAGAAAAGAAGACTGTACATGCACAGCTTCTTGGAAACACACAAAACAATTAAAACAAAGACTAAGTTTAAATTTGAAAATAAGAAGAGGCTCCTGGTTTCTTCATGCACGAAATTAGAGTAGGAAATGGGCCTGGTTTAGGCTTAGTTTCATCAAGAGGCTCATGTATAAGTGTTGTGTCCAAGCCTCATTAAAAACCTTGTTTGGAAAACCCATTGGGACAAAACCAAACTAAGGAAAAGAGTGCAAGTCACAACACCTCTCTTGATGATTGTCTTAGATGGCTTGAATCACAACCAGAGTGGTTGGATAAGCACACTCTAGACTGCCATGGATAGTGTGAAGTAGTTGATGAAGAGCTTGTCGAAATCTTGCTTGCTTTGATCTTGTCATTGGACCAATAGGTACTTCTAGGTCCTTCTCATTTGTTTCTTCAGGTTCAAGCAGATCCCTGGTTCTTTCTTCAACTTCCTTAAGCTCTGGTTCAAGCTGATCCATCTCTTCAGTTCCATTGCTAGCCAAGATCATATCAATAGGAGTTGGGATGAAGAAGTTATCCCACTTTCAAATCAGGTGATTCCAGCTTCCCAGTTTGGGAATAGCACAGCTTCTTCGTCGTTCCAATCAAACCAGGATGAATCACTTTGTGAGAAGCTTGATTTGGATACATAAAGTGGTGGAGAATGACCAGGAAGTTGAATAAATCTCATAGGAGTTGGGATGAAGAAGTTATCCCACTTTCAAATCAGGTGATTCCAGTTTCCCAGTTTGGGAATAGCAAAGCTTCTTCGTCGTTCCAATCAAACCAGGATGAATCACTTTGTGAGAAGCTTGATTTGGATACATAAAGTGGTGGAGAATCACCAGGAAGT
This sequence comes from Brassica juncea, assembly GCA_018703725.1. Classification (NCBI taxonomy): domain Eukaryota; kingdom Viridiplantae; phylum Streptophyta; class Magnoliopsida; order Brassicales; family Brassicaceae; genus Brassica; species Brassica juncea. The sequence goes on along the minus strand of JAATWR010001442.1, from coordinate 11,588 downwards.
TGAATAAATCTCATAGGAGTTGGGATGAAGAAGTTATCCCACTTTCAAATCAGGTGATTCCAGTTTCCCAGTTTGGGAATAGCACAGCTTCTTCGTCGTTCCAATCAAACCAGGATGAATCACTTTGTGAGAAGCTTGATTTGGATACATAAAGTGGTGGAGAATCACCAGGAAGTTGAATAAATCTCATAGGAGTTGGGAAGAAGAAGTTATCCCACTTTCAAATCAGGTGATTCCAGTTTCCCAGTTTGGGAATAGCACAGCTTCTTCGTCGTTCCAATCAAACCAGGATGAATCACTTTGTGAGAAGCTTGATTTGGATACATAAAGTGGTGGAGAATCACCAGGAAGTTGAATAAATCTCATAGGAGTTGGGAAGAAGAAGTTATCCCACTTTCAAATCAGGTGATTCCAGTTTCCAAGTTTGGGAATAGCACAGCTTCTTCGTCGTTCCAATCGAACCAGGATGAATCACTTTGTGAGAAGCTTGATTTGGATACATAGAGTGGTGGAGAATCACCAAGAAGTTGAATAAATCTCATAGGAGTTGGGAAGAAGAAGTTATCCTACTTTCAAATCAGGTGATTGCAGTTTCCCAGTTTGGGAATAGCACAGCTTCTTCGTCGTTCCAATCAAACCAGGATGAATCACTTTGTGAGAAGCTTGATTTGGATACATAAAGTGGTGGAGAATGACCAAGAAGTTGAATTAATCTCATAGGATTTGGGAAGAAGAAGTTATCCCACTTTCAAATCAGGTGATTCCAGTTTCCCAGTTTGGGAATAGCACAGCTTCTTCGTCGTTCCAATCAAACCAGGATGAATCACTTTGTGAGAAGCTTGATTTGGATACATAAAGTGGTGGAGAATCACCAGGAAGTTGAATAAATCTCATAGGAGTTGGGAAGAAGAAGTTATCCCACTTTCAAATCAGGTGATTGCAGTTTCCCAGTTTGGGAATACCACAGCTTCTTCGTCGTTCCAATCAAACCAGGATGAATCACTTTGTTAGAAGCTTGATTTGGATACATAAAGTGGTGGAGAATGACCAGGAAGTTGAATAAATCTCATAGGAGTTGGGATGAAGAAGTTATCCCTCTTTCAAATCAGGTGATTCCAGTTTCCCAGTTTGGGAATAGCACAGCTTCTTCGTCGTTCCAATCAAACCAGGATGAATCACTTTGTGAGAAACTTGATTTCGATACATAAAGTGGTGGAGAATGACCAGGAAGTTGAATAAATCTCATAGGAGTTCAGATGAAGAAGTTATCCCACTTTCAAATCAGGTGATTCCAGCTTCCCAGTTTGGGAATAGCACAGCTTCTTCGTCGTTCCAATCAAACCAGGATGAATCACTTTGTGAGAAGCTTGATTTGGATACATAAAGTGGTGGAGAATGACCAGGAAGTTGAATAAATCTCATAGGAGTTGGGAAGAAGAAGTTATCCCACTTTCAAATCAGGTGATTGCAGTTTCCCAGTTTGGGAATACCACAGCTTCTTCGTCGTTCCAATAAAACCAGGATGAATCACTTTGTTAGAAGCTTGATTTGGATACATAAAGTGCTGGAGAATGACCAGGAAGTTGAATAAATCTCATAGGAGTTGGGATGAAGAAGTTATCCCTCTTTCAAATCAGGTGATTCCAGTTTCCCAGTTTGGGAATAGCACAGCTTCTTCGTCGTTCCAATCAAACCAGGATGAATCACTTTGTGAGAAACTTGATTTCGATACATAAAGTGGTGGAGAATGACCAGGAAGTTGAATAAATCTCATAGGAGTTGGTATGAAGAAGTTATCCCACTTTCAAATCAGGTTATTTCAGCTTCCCAGTTTGGGAATAGCACAGCTTCTTCGTCGTTCCAATCAAACCAGGATGAATCACTTTGTGAGAAGCTTGATTTGGATACATAAAGTGGTGGAGAATGACCAGGAAGTTGAATAAATCTCATAGGAGTTGGGATGAAGAAGTTATCCCACTTTCAAATCAGGTGATTCCAGTTTCCCAGTTTGGGAATAGCACAGCTTCTTCGTCGTTCCAAACAAACCAGGATGAATCACTTTGTGAGAAGCTTGATTTGGATACATAAAGTGGTGGAGAATCACCAGGAAGTTGAATAAATCTCATAGGAGTTGGGAAGAAGAAGTTATCCCACTTTCAAATCAGGTGATTCCAGTTTCCCAGTTTGGGAATAGCACAGCTTCTTCGTCGTTCCAATCAAACCAGGATGAATCACTTTGTGAGAAGCTTGATTTGGATACATAAAGTGGTGGAGAATCACCAGGAAGTTGAATAAATCTCATAGGAGTTGGGAAGAAGAAGTTATCCCACTTTCAAATCAGGTGATTCCAGTTTCCCAGTTTGGGAATAGCACAGCTTCTTCGTCGTTCCAATCGAACCAGGATGAATCACTTTGTGAGAAGCTTGATTTGGATACATAGAGTGGTGGAGAATCACCAAGAAGTTGAATAAATCTCATAGGAGTTGGGAAGAAGAAGTTATCCCACTTTCAAATCACGTGATTGCAGTTTCCCAGTTTGGGAATAGCACAGCTTCTTCGTCGTTCCAATCAAACCAGGATGAATCACTTTGTGAGAAGCTTGATTTGGATACATAAAGTGGTGGAGAATGACCAAGAAGTTGAATTAATCTCATAGGAGTTGGGAAGAAGAAGTTATCCCACTTTCAAATCAGGTGATTCCAGTTTCCCAGTTTGGGAATAGCACAGCTTCTTCGTCGTTCCAATCAAACCAGGATGAATCACTTTGTGAGAAGCTTGATTTGGATACATAAAGTGGTGGAGAATCACCAGGAAGTTGAATAAATCTCATAGGAGTTGGGAAGAAGAAGTTATCCCACTTTCAAATCAGGTGATTCCAGTTTCCCAGTTTGGGAATAGCACAGCTTCTTCGTCGTTCCAATCGACCAAGGATGAATCACTTTGTGAGAAGCTTGATTTGGATACATAAAGTGGTGGAGAATCACCAGGAAGTTGAATAAATCTCATAGGAGTTGGGAAGAAGAAGTTATCCCACTTTCAAATCAGGTGATTCCAGTTTCCCAGTTTGGGAATAGCACAGCTTCTTCGTCGTTCCAATCAAACCAGGATGAATCACTTTGTGAGAAGCTTGATTTGGATACATAAAGTGGTGGAGAATCACCAGGAAGTTGAATAAATCTCATAGGAGTTGGGAAGAAGAAGTTATCCCACTTTCAAATCAGGTGATTCCAGTTTCCCAGTTTGGGAATAGCACAGCTTCTTCGTCGTTCCAATCGAACCAGGATGAATCACTTTGTGAGAAGCTTGATTTGGATACATAGAGTGGTGGAGAATCACCAAGAAGTTGAATAAATCTCATAGGAGTTGGGAAGAAGAAGTTATCCCACTTTCAAATCAGGTGATTGCAGTTTCCCAGTTTGGGAATAGCACAGCTTCTTCGTCGTTCCAATCAAACCAGGATGAATCACTTTGTGAGAAGCTTGATTTGGATACATAAAGTGGTGGAGAATGACCAAGAAGTTGAATTAATCTCATAGGAGTTGGGAAGAAGAAGTTATCCCACTTTCAAATCAGGTGATTCCAGTTTCCCAGTTTGGGAATAGCACAGCTTCTTCGTCGTTCCAATCAAACCAGGATGAATCACTTTGTGAGAAGCTTGATTTGGATACATAAAGTGGTGGAGAATCACCAGGAAGTTGAATAAATCTCATAGGAGTTGGGAAGAAGAAGTTATCCCACTTTCAAATCAGGTGATTCCAGTTTCCCAGTTTGGGAATAGCACAGCTTCTTCGTCGTTCCAATCGACCAAGGATGAATCACTTTGTGAGAAGCTTGATTTGGATACATAAAGTGGTGGAGAATCACCAGGAAGTTGAATAAATCTCATAGGAGTTGGGAAGAAGAAGTTATCCCACTTTCAAATCAGGTGATTCCAGTTTCCCAGTTTGGGAATAGCACAGCTTCTTCGTCGTTCCAATCAAACCAGGATGAATCACTTTGTGAGAAGCTTGATTTGGATACATAAAGTGGTGGAGAATCACCAGGAAGTTGAATAAATCTCATAGGAGTTGGGAAGAAGAAGTTATCCCACTTTCAAATCAGGTGATTCCAGTTTCCCAGTTTGGGAATAGCACAGCTTCTTCGTCAATCCAATCGAACCAGGATGAGTCACTTTGTGAGAAGCTTGATTTGGATACATAGAGTGGTGGAGAATCACCAAGAAGTTGAATAAATCTCATAGGAGTTGGGAAGAAGAAGTTATCCCACTTTCAAATCAGGTGATTGCAGTTTCCCAGTTTGGGAATAGCACAGCTTCTTCGTCGTTCCAATCAAATCAGGATGAATCACTTTGTGAGAAGCTTGATTTGGATACATAAAGTGGTGGAGAATGACCAAGAAGTTGAATTAATCTCATAGGAGTTGGGAAGAAGAAGTTATCCCACTTTCAAATCAGGTGATTCCAGTTTCCCAGTTTGGGAATAGCACAGCTTCTTCGTCGTTCCAATCAAACCAGGATGAATCACTTTGTGAGAAGCTTGATTTGGATACATAAAGTGGTGGAGAATCACCAGAAAGTTGAATAAATCTCATAGGAGTTGGGAAGAAGAAGTTATCCCACTTTCAAATCAGGTGATTGCAGTTTCCCAGTTTGGGAATACCACAGCTTCTTCGTCGTTCCAATCAAACCAGGATGAATCACTTTGTTAGAAGCTTGATTTGGATACATAAAGTGGTGGAGAATGACCAGGAAGTTGAATAAATCTCATAGGAGTTGGGAAGAAGAAGTTATCCCACTTTCAAATCAGGTGATTGCAGTTTCCCAGTTTGGGAATACCACAGCTTCTTCGTCGTTCCAATCAAACCAGGATGAATCACTTTGTTAGAAGCTTGATTTGGATACATAAAGTGGTGGAGAATGACCAGGAAGTTGAATAAATCTCATTAGGAGTTGGGAAGAAGAAGTTATCCCACTTTCAAATCAGGTGATTCCAGTTTCCCAGTTTGGGAATAGCACAGCTTCTTCGTCGTTCCAATCGAACCAGGATGAATCACTTTGTGAGAAGCTTGATTTGGATACATAAAGTGGTGGAGAATCACCAGAAAGTTGAATAAATCTCATAGGAGTTGGGAAGAAGAAGTTATCCCACTTTCAAATCAGGTGATTCCAGTTTCCCAGTTTGGGAATAGCACAGCTTCTTCGTCAATTCCAATCGAACCAGGATGAGTCACTTTGTGAGAAGCTTGATTTGGATACATAGAGTGGTGGAGAATCACCAAGAAGTTGAATAAATCTCATAGGAGTTGGGAAGAAGAAGTTATCCCACTTTCAAATCAGGTGATTGCAGTTTCCCAGTTTGGGAATAGCACAGCTTCTTCGTCGTTCCAATCAAATCAGGATGAATCACTTTGTGAGAAGCTTGATTTGGATACATAAAGTGGTGGAGAATGACCAAGAAGTTGAATAATCTCATAGGAGTTGGGAAGAAGAAGTTATCCCACTTTCAAATCAGGTGATTCCAGTTTCCCAGTTTGGGAATAGCACAGCTTCTTCGTCGTTCCAATCAAACCAGGATGAATCACTTTGTGAGAAGCTTGATTTGGATACATAAAGTGGTGGAGAATCACCAGGAAGTTGAATAAATCTCATAGGAGTTGGGAAGAAGAAGTTATCCCACTTTCAAATCAGGTGATTCCAGTTTCCCAGTTTGGGAATAGCACAGCTTCTTCGTCGTTCCAATCGAACCAAGGATGAATCACTTTGTGAGAAGCTTGATTTGGATACATAAAGTGGTGGAGAATCACCAGGAAGTTGAATAAATCTCATAGGAGTTGGGAAGAAGAAGTTATCCCACTTTCAAATCAGGTGATTCCAGTTTCCCAGTTTGGGAATAGCACAGCTTCTTCGTCGTTCCAATCAAACCAGGATGAATCACTTTGTGAGAAGCTTGATTTGGATACATAAAGTGGTGGAGAATCACCAGGAAGTTGAATAAATCTCATAGGAGTTGGGAAGAAGAAGTTATCCCACTTTCAAATCAGGTGATTCCAGTTTCCCAGTTTGGGAATAGCACAGCTTCTTCGTCGTTCCAATCAAACCAGGATGAATCACTTTGTGAGAAGCTTGATTTGGATACATAGAGTGGTGGAGAATCACCAAGAAGTTGAATAAATCTCATAGGAGTTGGGAAAAAGAAGTTATCCCACTTTCAAATCAGGTGATTGCAGTTTCCCAGTTTGGGAATAGCACAGCTTCTTCGTCGTTCCAATCAAACCAGGATGAATCACTTTGTGAGAAGCTTGATTTGGATACATAAAGTGGTGGAGAATGACCAAGAAGTTGAATAAATCTCATAGGAGTTGGGAAGAAGAAGTTATCCCACTTTCAAATCAGGTGATTCCAGTTTCCCAGTTTGGGAATAGCACAGCTTCTTCGTCGTTCCAATCAAACCAGGATGAATCACTTTGTGAGAAGCTTGATTTGGATACATAAAGTGGTGGAGAATCACCAGGAAGTTGAATAAATCTCATAGGAGTTGGGAAGAAGAAGTTATCCCACTTTCAAATCAGGTGATTCCAGTTTCCCAGTTTGGGAATAGCACAGCTTCTTCGTCGTTCCAATCAACCAGGATGAATCACTTTGTGAGAAGCTTGATTTGGATACATAAAGTGGTGGAGAATCACCAGGAAGTTGAATAAATCTCATAGGAGTTGGGAAGAAGAAGTTATCCCACTTTCAAATCAGGTGATTCCAGTTTCCCAGTTTGGGAATAGCACAGCTTCTTCGTCGTTCCAATCAAACCAGGATGAATCACTTTGTGAGAAGCTTGATTTGGATACATAAAGTGGTGGAGAATCACCAGGAAGTTGAATAAATCTCATAGGAGTTGGGAAGAAGAAGTTATCCCACTTTCAAATCAGGTGATTCCAGTTTCCCAGTTTGGGAATAGCACAGCTTCTTCGTCAGTTCCAATCGAACCAGGATGAATCACTTTGTGAGAAGCTTGATTTGGATACATAGAGTGGTGGAGAATCACCAAGAAGTTGAATAAATCTCATAGGAGTTGGGAAGAAGAAGTTATCCCACTTTCAAATCAGGTGATTGCAGTTTCCCAGTTTGGGAATAGCACAGCTTCTTCGTCGTTCCAATCAAATCAGGATGAATCACTTTGTGAGAAGCTTGATTTGGATACATAAAGTGGTGGAGAATGACCAGAAGTTGAATTAATCTCATAGGAGTTGGGAAGAAGAAGTTATCCCACTTTCAAATCAGGTGATTCCAGTTTCCCAGTTTGGGAATAGCACAGCTTCTTCGTCGTTCCAATCAAACCAGGATGAATCACTTTGTGAGAAGCTTGATTTGGATACATAAAGTGGTGTAGAATCACCAGGAAGTTGAATAAATCTCATAGGAGTTGGGAAGAAGAAGTTATCCCACTTTCAAATCAGGTGATTGCAGTTTCCCAGTTTGGGAATACCACAGCTTCTTCGTCGTTCCAATCAAACCAGGATGAATCACTTTGTGAGAAGCTTGATTTGGATACATAAAGTGGTGTAGAATGACCAGGAAGTTGAATAAATCTCATAGGAGTTGGGAAGAAGAAGTTATCCCACTTTCAAATCAGGTGATTGCAGTTTCCCAGTTTGGGAATACCACAGCTTCTTCGTCGTTCCAATCAAACCAGGATGAATCACTTTGTTAGAAGCTTGATTTGGATACATAAAGTGGTGGAGAATGACCAGGAAGTTGAATAAATCTCATAGGAGTTGGGAAGAAGAAGTTATCCCACTTTCAAATCAGGTGATTCCAGTTTCCCAGTTTGGGAATAGCACAGCTTCTTCGTCGTTCCAATCGACCAAGGATGAATCACTTTGTGAGAAGCTTGATTTGGATACATAAAGTGGTGGAGAATCACCAGGAAGTTGAATAAATCTCATAGGAGTTGGGAAGAAGAAGTTATCCCACTTTCAAATCAGGTGATTCCAGTTTCCCAGTTTGGGAATAGCACAGCTTCTTCGTCGTTCCAATCAAACCAGGATGAATCACTTTGTGAGAAGCTTGATTTGGATACATAAAGTGGTGGAGAATCACCAGGAAGTTGAATAAATCTCATAGGAGTTGGGAAGAAGAAGTTATCCCACTTTCAAATCAGGTGATTCCAGTTTCCCAGTTTGGGAATAGCACAGCTTCTTCGTCGTTCCAATCGAACCAGGATGAATCACTTTGTGAGAAGCTTGATTTGGATACATAGAGTGGTGGAGAATCACCAAGAAGTTGAATAAATCTCATAGGAGTTGGGAAGAAGAAGTTATCCCACTTTCAAATCAGGTGATTGCAGTTTCCCAGTTTGGGAATAGCACAGCTTCTTCGTCGTTCCAATCAAACCAGGATGAATCACTTTGTGAGAAGCTTGATTTGGATACATAAAGTGGTGGAGAATGACCAAGAAGTTGAATTAATCTCATAGGAGTTGGGAAGAAGAAGTTATCCCACTTTCAAATCAGGTGATTCCAGTTTCCCAGTTTGGGAATAGCACAGCTTCTTCGTCGTTCCAATCAAACCAGGATGAATCACTTTGTGAGAAGCTTGATTTGGATACATAAAGTGGTGGAGAATCACCAGGAAGTTGAATAAATCTCATAGGAGTTGGGAAGAAGAAGTTATCCCACTTTCAAATCAGGTGATTCCAGTTTCCCAGTTTGGGAATAGCACAGCTTCTTCTTCGTCAATCCAATCGAACCAGGATGAGTCACTTTGTGAGAAGCTTGATTTGGATACATAGAGTGGTGGAGAATCACCAAGAAGTTGAATAAATCTCATAGGAGTTGGGAAGAAGAAGTTATCCCACTTTCAAATCAGGTGATTGCAGTTTCCCAGTTTGGGAATAGCACAGCTTCTTCGTCGTTCCAATCAAATCAGGATGAATCACTTTGTGAGAAGCTTGATTTGGATACATAAAGTGGTGGAGAATGACCAAGAAGTTGAATTAATCTCATAGGAGTTGGGAAGAAGAAGTTATCCCACTTTCAAATCAGGTGATTCCAGTTTCCCAGTTTGGGAATAGCACAGCTTCTTCGTCGTTCCAATCAAACCAGGATGAATCACTTTGTGAGAAGCTTGATTTGGATACATAAAGTGGTGTAGAATCACCAGGAAGTTGAATAAATCTCATAGGAGTTGGGAAGAAGAAGTTATCCCACTTTCAAATCAGGTGATTGCAGTTTCCCAGTTTGGGAATACCACAGCTTCTTCGTCGTTCCAATCAAACCAGGATGAATCACTTTGTTAGAAGCTTGATTTGGATACATAAAGTGGTGTAGAATGACCAGGAAGTTGAATAAATCTCATAGGAGTTGGGAAGAAGAAGTTATCCCACTTTCAAATCAGGTGATTGCAGTTTCCCAGTTTGGGAATACCACAGCTTCTTCGTCGTTCCAATCAAACCAGGATGAATCACTTTGTGAGAAGCTTGATTTGGATACATAAAGTGGTGGAGAATGACCAGGAAGTTGAATAAATCTCTTAGGAGTTGGGAAGAAGAAGTTATCCCACTTTCAAATCAGGTGATTCCAGTTTCCCAGTTTGGGAATAGCACAGCTTCTTCGTCGTTCCAATCGACCAAGGATGAATCACTTTGTGAGAAGCTTGATTTGGATACATAAAGTGGTGGAGAATCACCAGGAAGTTGAATAAATCTCATAGGAGTTGGGAAGAAGAAGTTATCCCACTTTCAAATCAGGTGATTCCAGTTTCCCAGTTTGGGAATAGCACAGCTTCTTCGTCGTTCCAATCAAACCAGGATGAATCACTTTGTGAGAAGCTTGATTTGGATACATAAAGTGGTGGAGAATCACCAGGAAGTTGAATAAATCTCATAGGAGTTGGGAAGAAGAAGTTATCCCACTTTCAAATCAGGTGATTCCAGTTCCCAGTTTGGGAATAGCACAGCTTCTTCGTCGTTCCAATCGAAACCAGGATGAATCACTTTGTGAGAAGCTTGATTTGGATACATAGAGTGGTGGAGAATCACCAGAAGTTGAATAAATCTCATAGGAGTTGGGAAGAAGAAGTTATCCCACTTTCAAATCAGGTGATTGCCAGTTTCCCAGTTTGGGAATAGCACAGCTTCTTCGTCGTTCCAATCAAACCAGGATGAATCACTTTGTGAGAAGCTTGATTTGGATACATAAAGTGGTGGAGAATACCAAGAAGTTGAATTAAATCTCATAGGAGTTGGGAAGAAGAAGTTATCCCACTTTCAAATCAGGTGATTCCAGTTTCCCAGTTTGGGAATAGCACAGCTTCTTCGTCGTTCCAATCAAACCAGGATGAATCACTTTGTGAGAAGCTTGATTTGGATACATAAAGTGGTGGAGAATCACCAGGAAGTTGAATAATCTCATAGGAGTTGGGAAGAAGAAGTTATCCCACTTTCAAATCAGGTGATTCCAGTTTCCCAGTTTGGGAATAGCACAGCTTCTTCGTCGTTTCCAATCGAACCAAGGATGAATCACTTTGTGAGAAGCTTGATTTGGATACATAAAGTGGTGGAGAATCACCAGAAGTTGAATAAATCTCATAGGAGTTGGGAAGAAGAAGTTATCCCACTTTCAAATCAGGTGATTCCAGTTTCCCAGTTTGGGAATAGCACAGCTTCTTCGTCGTTCCAATCAAACCAGGATGAATCACTTTGTGAGAAGCTTGATTTGGATACATAAAGTGGTGGAGAATCACCAGGAAGTTGAATAAATCTCATAGGAGTTGGGAAGAAGAAGTTATCCCACTTTCAAATCAGGTGATTCCAGTTTCCCAGTTTGGGGAATAGCACAGCTTCTTCGTCGTATCCAATCTAACCAGGATGAATCACTTTGTGAGAAGCTTGATTTGGATACCTAAAGTGGTGGAGAATCACCAGAGAAGTTGAATAATCTCATAGGAGTTGGGAAGAAGAAGGTTATCCCACTTTCAAATCAGGTGATGCAGGTTTCCCAGTTTGGGAATAGCACAGCTTCTTCGTCGTTCCAATCAAATCAGGATGAATCACTTTGTGAGAAGCTTGATTTGGATACATAAAGTGGTGGAGAATGACACCAAGAAGTTGAATTAAATCTCATAGGAGTTGGGAGAAGAAGTTATCCCACTTTCAAATCAGGTGATCAGTTTCCCAGTTTGGGAATAGCACAGCTTCTTCGTCGTTCCAATCAAACCAGATGAATCACTTTGTGAGAAGCTTGATTTGGTACATAAAGTGGTGGAAATGACCACAGAAGTTGAATATCTCATAGGAGTTGGGAAAGAAGTTTATCCCCTTTCAAATCAGGTGATTCCAGTTTCCCAGTTTGGGAATCACACGCTTCTTCGTCGTTCCAATCACCAGACTGAATCACTTTGTGAGAAGCTTGATTTGGATACATAAAGTGGTGGAGAATCACCAGAAGATTGAATAAATCTCATAGGAGTTGGGAAGAAGAAGTATCCCACTTTCAAATCAGGTGATTCAGTTTCCCATTTTGGGAATACCACAGCTTCTTCGTCGTTCCAATCAAACAGGATGATCACTTTGTAGAAGCTTGATTTGGATACATAAAGT
>JAATWR010001441.1:0-25942 GCA_018703725.1 Brassica juncea | reverse complement strand
TTTGATAATAAAGTAATGGAGAATCACTAGGAAGTTGAATAAATCTCATAGGAGTTAGGATGAAGAAGCTATCCCACTTTCAAATCAGGTGATCCCAGTTTTCCTGTTTGGGAATAACAGCTTCTTGTCATTCTAATAAACCAGGATGAATCGCGATGTAAGAAGCTTGATTTTGATACATAAAGTAATGGAGAATCACTAGGAAGTTGAATAAATCTCATAGGAGTTAGGATGAAGAAGCTATCCCACTTTCAAATCAGGTGATCCCAGTTTTCCTGTTTGGGAATATAACAGCTTCCTTGTCATTCTAATAGAACCAGGATGAATCGCGATGTAAGAAGCTTGATTTTGATACATAAAGTAATGGAGAATCACTAGGAAGTTGAATAAATCTCATAGGAGTTAGGATGAAGAAGCTATCCCACTTTCAAATCAGGTGATCCCAGTTTTCCTGTTTGGGAATATGACAGCTTCTTGTCATTCTAATAAACCAGGATGAATCGCGATGTAAGAAGCTTGATTTTGATACATAAAGTAATGGAGAATCACTAGGAAGTTGAATAAATCTCATAGGAGTTAGGATGAAGAAGCTATCCCACTTTCAAATCAGGTGATCCCAGTTTTCCTGTTTGGGAATAACAGCTTCTTGTCATTCTAATCAAACCAGGATGAATCGCGATGTAAGAAGCTTGATTTTGATACATAAAGTAATGGAGAATCACTAGGAAGTTGAATAAATCTCATAGGAGTTAGGATGAAGAAGCTATCCCACTTTCAAATCAGGTGATCCCAGTTTTCCTGTTTGGGAATAACAGCTTCCTTGTCATTCTAATAGAACCAGGATGAATCGCGATGTAAGAAGCTTGATTTTGATACATAAAGTAATGGAGAATCACTAGGAAGTTGAATAAATCTCATAGGAGTTAGGATGAAGAAGCTATCCCACTTTCAAATCAGGTGATCCCAGTTTTCCTGTTTGGGAATAACAGCCTTGTCATTCTAATCAAACCAGGATGAATCGCGATGTAAGAAGCTTGATTTTGATACATAAAGTAATGGAGAATCACTAGGAAGTTGAATAAATCTCATAGGAGTTAGGATGAAGAAGCTATCCCACTTTCAAATCAGGTGATCCCAGTTTTCCTGTTTGGGAATATGACAGCTTCTTGTCATTCTAATAAACCAGGATGAATCGCGATGTAAGAAGCTTGATTTTGATACATAAAGTAATGGAGAATCACTAGGAAGTTGAATAAATCTCATAGGAGTTAGGATGAAGAAGCTATCCCACTTTCAAATCAGGTGATCCCAGTTTTCCTGTTTGGGAATATGACAGCTTCTTGTCATTCTAATAAACCAGGATGAATCGCGATGTAAGAAGCTTGATTTTGATACATAAAGTAATGGAGAATCACTAGGAAGTTGAATAAATCTCATAGGAGTTAGGATGAAGAAGCTATCCCACTTTCAAATCAGGTGATCCCAGTTTTCCTGTTTGGGAATATAACAGCTTCTTGTCATTCTAATAAACCAGGATGAATCGCGATGTAAGAAGCTTGATTTTGATACATAAAGTAATGGAGAATCACTAGGAAGTTGAATAAATCTCATAGGAGTTAGGATGAAGAAGCTATCCCACTTTCAAATCAGGTGATCCCAGTTTTCCTGTTTGGGAATATAACAGCTTCTTGTCATTCTAATCAAACCAGGATGAATCGCGATGTAAGAAGCTTGATTTTGATACATAAAGTAATGGAGAATCACTAGGAAGTTGAATAAATCTCATAGGAGTTAGGATGAAGAAGCTATCCCACTTTCAAATCAGGTGATCCCAGTTTTCCTGTTTGGGAATAACAGCTTCTTGTCATTCTAAGAACCAGGATGAATCGCGATGTAAGAAGCTTGATTTTGATACATAAAGTAATGGAGAATCACTAGGAAGTTGAATAAATCTCATAGGAGTTAGGATGAAGAAGCTATCCCACTTTCAAATCAGGTGATCCCAGTTTTCCTGTTTGGGAATAACAGCTTCTTGTCATTCTAATAAACCAGGATGAATCGCGATAAGAAGCTTGATTTTGATACATAAAGTAATGGAGAATCACTAGGAAGTTGAATAAATCTCATGGAGTTAGGATGAAGAAGCTATCCCACTTTCAAATCAGGTGATCCCAGTTTTCCTGTTTGGGAATATGACAGCTTCTTGTCATTCTAATCAAACCAGGATGAATCGCGATGTAAGAAGCTTGATTTTGATACATAAAGTAATGGAGAATCACTAGGAAGTTGAATAAATCTCATAGGAGTTAGGATGAAGAAGCTATCCCACTTTCAAATCAGGTGATCCCAGTTTTCCTGTTTGGGAATATAACAGCTTCTTGTCATTCTAATAAACCAGGATGAATCGCGATGTAAGAAGCTTGATTTTGATACATAAAGTAATGGAGAATCACTAGGAAGTTGAATAAATCTCATAGGAGTTAGGATGAAGAAGCTATCCCACTTTCAAATCAGGTGATCCCAGTTTTCCTGTTTGGGAATATGACAGCTTCTTGTCATTCTAATAAACCAGGATGAATCGCATGTAAGAAGCTTGATTTTGATATAAGTAATGGAGAATCACTAGGAAGTTGAATAAATCTCATAGGAGTTAGGATGAAGAAGCTATCCCACTTTCAAATCAGGTGATCCCAGTTTTCCTGTTTGGGAATATGACAGCTTCTTGTCATTCTAATCAAACCAGGATGAATCGCGATGTAAGAAGCTTGATTTTGATATATAAAGTAATGGAGAATCACTAGGAAGTTGAATAAATCTCATAGGAGTTAGGATGAAGAAGCTATCCCACTTTCAAATCAGGTGATCCCAGTTTTTGTTTGGGAATAACAGCTTCTTGTCATTCTAATAAACCAGGATGAATCGCGATGTAAGAAGCTTGATTTGATATATAAAGTAATGGAGAATCACTAGGAAGTTGAATAAATCTCATAGGAGTTAGGATGAAGAAGCTATCCCACTTTCAAATCAGGTGATCCCAGTTTTCCTGTTTGGGAATATAACAGCTTCCTTGTCATTCTAATAAACCAGGATGAATCGCGATGTAAGAAGCTTGATTTTGATATAAAGTAATGGAGAATCACTAGGAAGTTGAATAAATCTCATAGGAGTTAGGATGAAGAAGCTATCCCACTTTACAAATCAGGTGATCCTAGTTTTCCTGTTTGGGAATATTAACAGCTTCCTTGTCATTCTATAGAACCAGGATGAATCGCGATGTAAGAAGTTTGATTTGATACATAAGTAATGGAGAATCACTAGGAGTTGAATAAATCTCATAGGAGTTAGGACTGAGAAGCTATCCCACTTTCAAATCAGGTGATCCCAGTTTTTCCGTTTGGGAATATAACAGCTTCCTTGTCATTCTAATAGAACCAGGATGAATCGCAATATAAGAAGCTTGATTTTGATACATAAAGTAATGGAGAATCACTAGGAAGTTGAATAAATCTCATTGGAGTTAGGATGAAGAAGCTATCCCACTTTCAAAATCAGGTGATCCCAGTTTTTCCTGTTGGGAATATGACAGTTCTTTGTCATTCTAATCAAACCAGGATGAATCGCGATATAAGAAGCTTGATTTTGATACTAAAAGTAATGGTGAATCACTAGGAAGTTTGAATGAAATCTCATATGGAGTTAGGATGAAGAAGCTATCCCACTTTCAAATCAGGTGATCCCAGTTTTCCTGTTTTGGGAATATAACAGCTTCCTTGTCATTCTATAGAACCAGGATGAATCGCGATATAAGAAGCTTGATTTGATACATAAAGTAATGGGAGAATCACTAGGAAGTTGAACAAATCTCATTGGAGTTAGGATGAAGAAGCTATCCACTTTCAAATCAGGTGATCCTAGTTTCCTGTTTGGGAATATAACAGCTTCCTTGTCATTCTAATAGAACCAGGATGAATCGCGATGTAAGAAGCTTGATTGTGAACATAAAGTAATGGAGAATCACTAGGAAGTTTAATAATCTCGTAGGAGTTAGGATGAGAAGCTATCCCACTTTCAAATCAGGTGATCCCAGTTTTCCTGTTTGGGAAAGATAACAGCTTCTTGTCATTCTAATAGAACCAGGATGAATTGCGATATAAGAAGCTTGATTTTGATACATAAAGTAATGGAGAATCACTAGGAAGTTGAATAAATCTCATTGGAGTTAGGATGAAGAAGCTATCCCACTTTCAAATCAGGTGATCCCAGTTTTCCTGTTTGGGAATATGACAGCTTCTTTGTCATTCTAATCAAACCAGGATGAATTGTGATGTAAGAAGCTTGATTTTGATACATAAAGTAATGGTGAATCACAAGGAAGTTGAATAAATCTCATAGGAGTTAGGACGAAGAAGCTATCCCACTTTCAAGTCAGGTGATCCCAGTTTTCCTGTTTGGGAATATAACAGCTTCCTTGTCATTCTTATAGAACCAGGATGAATCGCAATATAAGAAGCTTGATTTTGATAAATAAAGTAATGGAGAATCACTAGGAAGTTGAATAAATCTCATTGGAGTTAGGATGAAGAAGCTATCCCACTTCAAATCAGGTGATCCCTGTTTTCCTGTTTGGGAATATGACAGCTTCTTTGTCATTCTAATCAAACCAGGATGAATCACGATGTAAGAAGCTTGATTTTGATATATAAAGTAATGGAGAATCACTAGGAAGTTGAATAAATCTCATAGGGAGTTAGGATGAAGAAGCTATCCCACTTTCAAATCAGGTGATCCCACTTTTCCTGTTTGGGAATATGACAGCTTCTTTGTCATTCTAATGAAACCAGGATGAATCACGATGTAAGAAGCTTGATTTTGATATATAAAGTAATGGAGAATCACTAGGAAGTTGAATAAATCTCATAAGAGTTAGGATGAAGAAGCTATCCCACTTTCAAATCAGGTGATCCCAGTTTTCATGTTTGGGAATATAACAGCTTCTTTGTCATTCTAATAGAACCAGGATGAATCGCGATGTAAGAAGCTTGATTTTGATATATAAAGTAATGGAGAATCACTAGGAAGTTGAATAAATCTCATAGGAGTTAGGATGAAGAAGCTATCCCACTTTCAAATCAGGTGATCCCAGTTTTCCTGTTTGGGAATATAACAGCTTCCTTGTCATTCTAATAGAACCAGGATGAATCGCGATATAAGAAGCTTGATTTTGATACATAAAGTAATGGAGAATCACTAGGAAGTTGAATAAATCTCATTGGAGTAAGGATGAAGAAGCTATCCCACTTTCAAATCAGGTGATCCTAGTTTTCCTGTTTGGGAATATAACAGCTTCCTTGTCATTCTAATAGAACCAGGATGAATCGCGATGTAAGAAGTTTGATTTTGATACATAAAGTAATGGAGAATCACTAGGAAGTTGAATAAATCTCATAGGAGTTAGGATGAAGAAGCTATCCCACTTTCAAATCAGGTGATCCCAGTTTTCCTTTTTGGGAATATAACAGCTTCCTTGTCATTCTAATAGAACCAGGATGAATCGCGATATAAGAAGCTTGATTTTGATACATAAAGTAATGGAGAATCACTAGGAAGTTGAATAAATCTCATTGGAGTTAGGATGAAGAAGTTATCCCACTTTAAAATCAGGTGATCCCAGTTTTCCTGTTTGGGAATATGACAGCTTCTTTGTCATTCTAATCAAACCAGGATGAATCGTGATGTAAGAAGCTTGATTTTGATACATAAAGTAATGGTGAATCACTAGGAAGTTGAATAAATCTCATAGGAGTTAGGACGAAGAAGCTATCCCACTTTCAAGTCAGGTGATCCCAGTTTTCCTATTTGGGAATATAACAGCTTCCTTGTCATTCTTATAGAACCAGGATGAATCGCAATATAAGAAGCTTGATTTTGATAAATAAAGTAATGGAGAATCACTAGGAAGTTGAATAAATCTCATTGGAGTTAGGATGAAGAAGCTATCCCACTTTCAAATCAGGTGATCCCAGTTTTCCTGTTTGGGAATATGACAGCTTCTTTGTCATTCTAATCAAACCAGGATGAATCACGATGTAAGAAGCTTGATTTTGATATATAAAGTAATGGAGAATCAATAGGAAGTTGAATAAATCTCATAGGAGTTAGGATGAAGAAGCTATCCCACTTTCAAGTCAGGTGATCCCAGTTTTCCTATTTGGGAATATAACAGCTTCCTTGTCATTCTTATAGAACCAGGATGAATCGCAATATAAGAAGCTTGATTTTGATAAATAAAGTAATGGAGAATCACTAGGAAGTTGAATAAATCTCATTGGAGTTAGGATGAAGAAGCTATCCCACTTTCAAATCAGGTGATCCCAGTTTTCCTGTTTGGGAATATGACAGCTTCTTTGTCATTCTAATCAAACCAGGATGAATCACGATGTAAGAAGCTCGATTTTGATATATAAAGTAATGGAGAATCAATAGGAAGTTGAATAAATCTCATAGGAGTTAGGATGAAGAAGCTATCCCACTTTCAAATCAGGTGGTCCCAGTTTTCCTGTTTGGGAATGTGACAGCTTCTTTATCATTCTAATCAAACCAGGATGAATCACGATGTAAGAAGCTTGATTTTGATATATAAAATAATGGAGAATCACTAGGAAGTTGAATAAATCTCATAGGAGTTAGGATGAAGAAGTTATCCCACTTTCAAATCAGGTGATCCCAGTTTTCATGTTTGGAAATATAACAGCTTCTTTGTCATTCTAATAGAACCAGGATGAATCGCGATGTAAGAAGCTCGATTTTGATATAAAAAGTAATGGAGAATCACTAGGAAGTTGAATAAATCTCATAGGAGTTAGGATGAAGAAGCTGTCCCACTTTCAAATCAGGTGATCCCAGTTTTCCTGTTTGGGAATATAACAGCTTCCTTGTCATTCTAATAGAACCAGGATGAATCGCGATGTAAGAAGCTTGATTTTGATATATAAAGTAATGGAGAACCACTAGGAAGTTGAATAAAACTCGTAGGAGTTAGGATGAAAAAGCTATCCCACTTTCAAATCAGGTGATCCCAGTTTTCCTGTTTGGGAATATAACAGCTTCCTTGTAATTCTAATAGAACCAGGATGAATCGCGATATAAGAAGCTTGATTTTGATACATAAAGTAATGGAGAATCACTAGGAAGTTGAATAAATCTCGTAGGACTTAGGATGAAGAAGCTATCCCACTTTCAAATCAGGTGATCCCAGTTTTTCTGTTTGGGAATATAACAGCTTCCTTGTCATTCTAATAGAACCAGGATGAATCGCGATATAAGAAGCTTGATTTTGATACATAAAGTAATGGAGAATCACTAGGAAGTTGAATAAATCTCATTGGAGTTAGGATGAAGAAGCTATCCCACTTTCAAATCAGGTGATCCCAGTTTTCCTGTTTGGGAATATAACAGCTTCCTTGTCATTCTAATAGAACCAGGATGAATCGCGATATAAGAAGCTTGATTTTGATACATAAAGTAATGGAGAATCACTAGGAAGTTGAATAAATCTCATTGGAGTTAGGATGAAGAAGCTATCCCACTTTCAAATCAGGTGATCCCAGTTTTCCTGTTTGGGAATATGACAGCTTCTTTGTCATTCTAATCAAACCAGGATGAATCGCGATATAAGAAGCTTGATTTTGATACATAAAGTAATGGTGAATCACTAGGAAGTTGAATAAATCTCATAGGAGTTAGGATGAAGAAGCTATCCCACTTTCAAATCAGGTGATCCCAGTTTTCCTGTTTGGGAATATAACAGCTTCCTTGTCATTCTAATAGAACCAGGATGAATCGCGATATAAGAAGCTTGATTTTGATACATAAAGTAATGGAGAATCACTAGGAAGTTGAACAAATCTCATTGGAGTTAGCATGAAGAAGCTATCCCACTTTCAAATCAGGTGATCCTAGTTTTCCTGTTTGGGAATATAACAGCTTCCTTGTCATTCTAATAGAACCAGGATGAATCGCGATGTAAGAAGCTTGATTTTGATACATAAAGTAATGGAGAATCACTAGGAAGTTTAATAAATCTCGTAGGAGTTAGGATGAAGAAGCTATCCCACTTTCAAATCAGGTGATCCCAGTTTTCCTGTTTGGGAATATAACAGCTTCCTTGTCATTCTAATAGAACCAGGATGAATCGCGATATAAGAAGCTTGATTTTGATACATAAAGTAATGGAGAATCACTAGGAAGTTGAATAAATCTCATTGGAGTTAGGATGAAGAAGCTATCCCACTTTCAAATCAGGTGATCCCAGTTTTCCTGTTTGGGAATATGACAGCTTCTTTGTCATTCTAATCAAACCAGGATGAATTGTGATGTAAGAAGCTTGATTTTGATACATAAAGTAATGGTGAATCACAAGGAAGTTGAATAAATCTCATAGGAGTTAGGACGAAGAAGCTATCCCACTTTCAAGTCAGGTGATCCCAGTTTTCCTGTTTGGGAATATAACAGCTTCCTTGTCATTCTTATAGAACCAGGATGAATCGCAATATAAGAAGCTTGATTTTGATAAATAAAGTAATGGAGAATCACTAGGAAGTTGAATAAATCTCATTGGAGTTAGGATGAAGAAGCTATCCCACTTTCAAATCAGGTGATCCCTGTTTTCCTGTTTGGGAATATGACAGCTTCTTTGTCATTCTAATCAAACCAGGATGAATCACGATGTAAGAAGCTTGATTTTGATATATAAAGTAATGGAGAATCACTAGGAAGTTGAATAAATCTCATAGGAGTTAGGATGAAGAAGCTATCCCACTTTCAAATCAGGTGATCCCACTTTTCCTGTTTGGGAATATGACAGCTTCTTTGTCATTCTAATGAAACCAGGATGAATCACGATGTAAGAAGCTTGATTTTGATATATAAAGTAATGGAGAATCACTAGGAAGTTGAATAAATCTCATAAGAGTTAGGATGAAGAAGCTATCCCACTTTCAAATCAGGTGATCCCAGTTTTCATGTTTGGGAATATAACAGCTTCTTTGTCATTCTAATAGAACCAGGATGAATCGCGATGTAAGAAGCTTGATTTTGATATATAAAGTAATGGAGAATCACTAGGAAGTTGAATAAATCTCATAGGAGTTAGGATGAAGAAGCTATCCCACTTTCAAATCAGGTGATCCCAGTTTTCCTGTTTGGGAATATAACAGCTTCCTTGTCATTCTAATAGAACCAGGATGAATCGCGATATAAGAAGCTTGATTTTGATACATAAAGTAATGGAGAATCACTAGGAAGTTGAATAAATCTCATTGGAGTAAGGATGAAGAAGCTATCCCACTTTCAAATCAGGTGATCCTAGTTTTCCTGTTTGGGAATATAACAGCTTCCTTGTCATTCTAATAGAACCAGGATGAATCGCGATGTAAGAAGTTTGATTTTGATACATAAAGTAATGGAGAATCACTAGGAAGTTGAATAAATCTCATAGGAGTTAGGATGAAGAAGCTATCCCACTTTCAAATCAGGTGATCCCAGTTTTCCTGTTTGGGAATATAACAGCTTCCTTGTCATTCTAATAGAACCAGGATGAATCGCGATATAAGAAGCTTGATTTTGATACATAAAGTAATGGAGAATCACTAGGAAGTTGAATAAATCTCATTGGAGTTAGGATGAAGAAGTTATCCCACTTTAAAATCAGGTGATCCCAGTTTTCCTGTTTGGGAATATGACAGCTTCTTTGTCATTCTAATCAAACCAGGATGAATCGTGATGTAAGAAGCTTGATTTTGATACATAAAGTAATGGTGAATCACTAGGAAGTTGAATAAATCTCATAGGAGTTAGGACGAAGAAGCTATCCCACTTTCAAGTCAGGTGATCCCAGTTTTCCTATTTGGGAATATAACAGCTTCCTTGTCATTCTTATAGAACCAGGATGAATCGCAATATAAGAAGCTTGATTTTGATAAATAAAGTAATGGAGAATCACTAGGAAGTTGAATAAATCTCATTGGAGTTAGGATGAAGAAGCTATCCCACTTTCAAATCAGGTGATCCCAGTTTTCCTGTTTGGGAATATGACAGCTTCTTTGTCATTCTAATCAAACCAGGATGAATCACGATGTAAGAAGCTTGATTTTGATATATAAAGTAATGGAGAATCAATAGGAAGTTGAATAAATCTCATAGGAGTTAGGATGAAGAAGCTATCCCACTTTCAAGTCAGGTGATCCCAGTTTTCCTATTTGGGAATATAACAGCTTCCTTGTCATTCTTATAGAACCAGGATGAATCGCAATATAAGAAGCTTGATTTTGATAAATAAAGTAATGGAGAATCACTAGGAAGTTGAATAAATCTCATTGGAGTTAGGATGAAGAAGCTATCCCACTTTCAAATCAGGTGATCCCAGTTTTCCTGTTTGGGAATATGACAGCTTCTTTGTCATTCTAATCAAACCAGGATGAATCACGATGTAAGAAGCTCGATTTTGATATATAAAGTAATGGAGAATCAATAGGAAGTTGAATAAATCTCATAGGAGTTAGGATGAAGAAGCTATCCCACTTTCAAATCAGGTGGTCCCAGTTTTCCTGTTTGGGAATGTGACAGCTTCTTTATCATTCTAATCAAACCAGGATGAATCACGATGTAAGAAGCTTGATTTTGATATATAAAATAATGGAGAATCACTAGGAAGTTGAATAAATCTCATAGGAGTTAGGATGAAGAAGCTATCCCACTTTCAAATCAGGTGATCCCAGTTTTCATGTTTGGGAATATAACAGCTTCTTTGTCATTCTAATAGAACCAGGATGAATCGCGATGTAAGAAGCTCGATGTTGATATAAAAAGTAATGGAGAATCACTAGGAAGTTGAATAAATCTCATAGGAGTTAGGATGAAGAAGCTGTCCCACTTTCAAATCAGGTGATCCCAGTTTTCCTGTTTGGGAATATAACAGCTTCCTTGTCATTCTAATAGAACCAGGATGAATCGCGATGTAAGAAGCTTGATTTTGATATATAAAGTAATGGAGAACCACTAGGAAGTTGAATAAAACTCGTAGGAGTTAGGATGAAAAAGTTATCCCACTTTCAAATCAGGTGATCCCAGTTTTCCTGTTTGGGAATATAACAGCTTCCTTGTAATTCTAATAGAACCAGGATGAATCGCGATATAAGAAGCTTGATTTTGATACATAAAGTAATGGAGAATCACTAGGAAGTTGAATAAATCTCGTAGGACTTAGGATGAAGAAGCTATCCCACTTTCAAATCAGGTGATCCCAGTTTTTCTGTTTGGGAATATAACAGCTTCCTTGTCATTCTAATAGAACCAGGATGAATCGCGATATAAGTATGAGATTTGAGAGCTCTGGCTGTGTATGTGTATGAGAAGCCATTAGAGGCAAAGAATAAGGTCTTGAACTAGTTGAATAAGAGGTCTGATGAAACTAGTATGAACTTGAATCAGAAACAAAGAGACTTAGAGAGATTAAGAGATTAGAGACTAAGAAAGGGGTAGATTAAGGGAATCTGATCAAGAACACACTTTTATATTTATGAAGGAGATGGGGAAAACCCCCATACTCTCTTAAGAGAGTTACAAACGCCCATGAGGTCTTTATATAGGTTTTACACTCTTGCAAACTCATAAACCTATATCTAGTGGATAGAAATAACTTAAGAGGAATGGATGGTGAGGATGAGTTGGTCTTGTTGTGATCTGAGTGATGTGTGCTGATTGGATGAGCTAAGCTGGCTCACTTTAATTCAAACCAAGGCTGAGCTTTGATTGGTTCTTCTTAGGCTCCTTTGTATCTGTCCACAGATCAGTCTAGGTGCATGGTCGTGGCTGCCTTCCTCTTTACAGCTCCAGCCAGCCTGTCCATACCCCAAAGTAACCAATCAGCTCCACACAGCATCTTCTTGATTCCCTTTGACTAGATTCAAACCTTGGTGAATAGTTAACCTGAATAGTGACTAGTTAACCTGAATAGTGACTAGTGATTCACTATTCACTTTTACACCAACTTGCCTAAACTTCTCCAATCTTACTGTGGTAACTCTCCAAAGTTACTGTGGTAACTTTGGAGTTACTGTCTGACCCAAATCTTCTCTAAATGGTGTCTAAGTCCCTCCTGGACTTAACCCTATCTTTGCACACTCATCAGACCACTTCTGAAGCCTTAAGACTCTCCCAAAGCCTTAACATACAATCTCTGAAGATCTTGCCATGTCTTTGCACAAGCACCAACTCAACTCATCACTTTTGCTTCTCCACTTCTTCTCTTCAAGTTAACACTCCCCCTCAAGCTTGACTCTAGCTGATCCTAAGTCAAGCTTGGAACCTTGAAGAACTTCCTCATTAAAAACCTCACCAAGGAAAACCCTTTGGGACAAAACCTTGATGAGGGAAAAAGAGTAAAGTCTCCAAGGCCTAGGGATTGGCCAGTGAGTCTTTGTGCCTTACCAACAATGTAAGGGACACAAAGACTCTGGATCATGGTCTCTACAATCATCCCACGCCTTGTACTCTCCTTACTGCCTAATCTTGGTCTCTCCCCCTTTCACCTAACCTCTTGTTAGGTTGAAGTGCTCGGACACACCAGATCAGCCTCTTCTTGGAGATACAACTTCTCTTACTGAGTCTTGGCTGCTTCTTCTTCTTATAGAGTCGCCACCTTGTTGCTTGAGCTACATGAGGATGCTTCAGCCACTCTCCAATCACCTCAACACTTGAAGCCGCCTTGGACATTGCTTCTTCATCCTTCATCATACTTCTCAACAGGTTGCTTCCTCTTCTAGAATAACCACCAAGCTCTCTTGGATCATGTAAGCTTCAACACTCCCCCTCAAGCTTGAGACTCTCACAGGAACAAGCTTGAATGGATTGCTTCATGATCCTCACACACACACCATTGCCGCTTCTCTTCTGATCTTGCCATCTTCATGGAATGCTTGTGGAAGCTTCAGCTATCTCTCCAATCACTTCACACTAGAAGCCGCCTTGATAGAGTTGCCTTCATCTTCTCACAGCCAAGAGTACTCTGTCTTAGTTTGAGTACTCTCTTGAATAGACTCGCCACAGCCTAAGCCCGGATGGCTCCTTCTTTAGATGGTTGCAATGGACTTCTTGGATCGCTTGGAAGCTCACTAAACTCCCCTCCTCAAGCTTGGATTGATTATAAGTCCAAGCTTGCAAGTGAGCTTCAGTGAAACTTCTCACCAGTGGCGCATCACCACTTCTTTCTCAACTCTCCATTGCTCCACACAATGGGCAAAGTCTTCCTCTTTCAACTCGGATGGATGGTGAACCAAGAACACCTCTTGTGAACCTGAAACATCACTCAAACTCCAGCAAAGATAAGACACAAGTGCATTGGGTCAACCCTTGATGCATCATCAAGTTTGAACACCAATGTCTTTAAGCAATGCAACAGATTAAACTAGACATTTTCAAGTTCTAATCTTTGCAAGCAAACTCTCTAAGCACTAGCATGATCCTAACAGATTCAATACAAGCTACTTAGGCAATTTTAAAGCTTCTTTACTCAGCATTTAGACATGAATCTAATGCTTCAATGTAAGACAGCCATTTGACAGTATGCACTAACCTTAATCAGTTTTAATTCATGAATGCAACAATACAATCCATCACACATTCATTTATAACTTAGGCTAAGCATTACTATCATCACTTATCATCAGACAATGCATTACTTTCAATCTGTTTTCAGTTCATGAGCTTCAAACAATATCATTTCACATTTAGCAAACTCATTACTTAACAGGAGCAAGCATTTTACTCTTTAAACACTAAACAAGCCTTTAAAGCATCCTGGGACAGATTCAACTAATTATATTTAGCAATCACACATTATCCTCAGGGTTTTTTCAATCAATACACATCACACTAACCAGGCAATAACACAACACAAGCTCATTATCAAGAAGGTTTTAAAGAATCGCTTACACAAGGAACCAGGTTGGTTCCTTAAGCCTCCAAAGGCAATCTGGCCATGATATGGTTGGATTCAAGAGTCTAGGTCGTCACCCAACTCCTTCTCCTTTAGTCCATGGCCTCCTTCTTGTTTCTCACACCCAAAGACCCCTCCTTGCTCCATACTATCAAGCCTGCTTCTCTTCACTTCATCTTTCTTGTAGCAGGATGTAACAAGCTCTTGGACAAGGAGTTTTGGCTTGAGGTTCATGACGCCTCTCCATCCTCCTTTGCTTCCAATGAGACTCTCTCCATCAGGTACAGACAACAATGGCTTGAGGGACAGGATAACACTCCATGGCTTCAAGTCTCTTCTTCTTCAAGAGCTGAACTCGGCTGGTAATGTCTTCAAGGGTTTGGTTTGAGCTGAGATGAGAGCTGTGGACTTGCGGAAGCTCAGCTCAGGTTCTGATGAACCTGGCTCTGATACCATATGAGATTTGAGAGCTCTGGCTGTGTATGTGTATGAGAAGCCATTAGAGGCAAAGAATAAGGTCTTGAACTAGTTGAATAAGAGGTCTGATGAAACTAGTATGAACTTGAATCAGAAACAAAGAGACTTAGAGAGATTAAGAGATTAGAGACTAAGAAAGGGGTAGATTAAGGGAATCTGATCAAGAACACACTTTTATATTTATGAAGGAGATGGGGAAAACCCCCATACTCTCTTAAGAGAGTTACAAACGCCCATGAGGTCTTTATATAGGTTTTACACTCTTGCAAACTCATAAACCTATATCTAGTGGATAGAAATAACTTAAGAGGAATGGATGGTGAGGATGAGTTGGTCTTGTTGTGATCTGAGTGATGTGTGCTGATTGGATGAGCTAAGCTGGCTCACTTTAATTCAAACCAAGGCTGAGCTTTGATTGGTTCTTCTTAGGCTCCTTTGTATCTGTCCACAGATCAGTCTAGGTGCATGGTCGTGGCTGCCTTCCTCTTTACAGCTCCAGCCAGCCTGTCCATACCCCAAAGTAACCAATCAGCTCCACACAGCATCTTCTTGATTCCCTTTGACTAGATTCAAACCTTGGTGAATAGTTAACCTGAATAGTGACTAGTTAACCTGAATAGTGACTAGTGATTCACTATTCACTTTTACACCAACTTGCCTAAACTTCTCCAATCTTACTGTGGTAACTCTCCAAAGTTACTGTGGTAACTTTGGAGTTACTGTCTGACCCAAATCTTCTCTAAATGGTGTCTAAGTCCCTCCTGGACTTAACCCTATCTTTGCACACTCATCAGACCACTTCTGAAGCCTTAAGACTCTCCCAAAGCCTTAACATACAATCTCTGAAGATCTTGCCATGTCTTTGCACAAGCACCAACTCAACTCATCACTTTTGCTTCTCCACTTCTTCTCTTCAAGTTAACACTCCCCCTCAAGCTTGACTCTAGCTGATCCTAAGTCAAGCTTGGAACCTTGAAGAACTTCCTCATTAAAAACCTCACCAAGGAAAACCCTTTGGGACAAAACCTTGATGAGGGAAAAAGAGTAAAGTCTCCAAGGCCTAGGGATTGGCCAGTGAGTCTTTGTGCCTTACCAACAATGTAAGGGACACAAAGACTCTGGATCATGGTCTCTACAATCATCCCACGCCTTGTACTCTCCTTACTGCCTAATCTTGGTCTCTCCCCCTTTCACCTAACCTCTTGTTAGGTTGAAGTGCTCGGACACACCAGATCAGCCTCTTCTTGGAGATACAACTTCTCTTACTGAGTCTTGGCTGCTTCTTCTTCTTATAGAGTCGCCACCTTGTTGCTTGAGCTACATGAGGATGCTTCAGCCACTCTCCAATCACCTCAACACTTGAAGCCGCCTTGGACATTGCTTCTTCATCCTTCATCATACTTCTCAACAGGTTGCTTCCTCTTCTAGAATAACCACCAAGCTCTCTTGGATCATGTAAGCTTCAACAATAAGAAGCTTGATTTTGATACATAAAGTAATGGAGAATCACTAGGAAGTTGAATAAATCTCATTGGAGTTAGGATGAAGAAGCTATCCCACTTTCAAATCAGGTGATCCCAGTTTTCCTGTTTTGGAATATGACAGCTTCTTTGTCATTCTAATCAAACCAGGAAGAATCACGATGTAAGAAGCTTGATTTTGATATATAATGTAATGGAGAATCACTAGGAAGTTGAATAAATCTCGTAGGAGTTAGGATGAAGAAGCTATCCCACTTTCAAATCAGGTGATCCCAGTTTTCCTGTTTGGGAATATAACAGCTTCCTTGTCATTCTAATAGAACCAGGATGAATCGTGATATAAGAAGCTTGATTTTGATACATAAAGTAATGGAGAATCACTAGGAAGTTGAATAAATCTCATTGGAGTTAGGATGAAGAAGCTATCCCACTTTCAAATCACGTGATCCTAGTTTTCCTGTTTGGGAATATAACAGCTTCCTTGTCATTCTAATAGAACCAGGATGAATCGCGATGTATGAAGCTTGATTTTGATACATAAAGTAATGGAGAATCACTAGGAAGTTGAATAAATCTCATAGGAGTTAGGATGAAGAAGCTATCCCACTTTCAAATCAGGTGATCCCAGTTTTCCAGTTTGGGAATATAACAGCTTCCTTGTCATTCTAATAGAACCAGGATGAATCGCGATATAAGAAGCTTGATTTTGATACATAAAGTAATGGAGAATCACTAGGAAGTTGAATAAATCTCATTGGAGTTAGGATGAAGAAGCTATCCCACTTTCAAATCAGGTGATCCCAGTTTTCCTGTTTGGGAATATGACAGCTTCTTTGTTATTCTAATCAAACCAGGATGAATCGTGATGTAAGAAGCTTGATTTTGATACATAAAGTAATGGTGAATCACTAGGAAGTTGAATAAATCTCATAGGAGTTAGGACGAAGAAACTATCCCACTTTCAAGTCAGGTGATCCCAGTTTTTCTGTTTGGGAATATAACAGCTTCCTTGTCATTCTTATAGAACCAGGATGAATCGCGATATAAGAAACTTGATTTTGATAAATAAAGTAATGGAGAATCACTAGGAAGTTGAATAAATCTCATAGGAGTTAGGATGAAGAAGCTATCCCACTTTCAAATCAGGTGATCCCAGTTTTCCTGTTTGGGAATATGACAGCTTCTTTGTCATTCTAATCAAACCAGGATGAAGCACGATGTAAGAAGCTTGATTTTGATATATAAAGTAATGGAGAATCAATAGGAAGTTGAATAAATCTCATAGGAGTTAGGATGAAGAAGCTATCCCACTTTCAAATCAGGTGGTCCCAGTTTTCCTGTTTGGGAATATAACAGCTTCCTTGTCATTCTAATAGAACCAGGATGAATCGCGATATAAGAAGCTTGATTTTGATAAATAAAGTAATGGAGAATCACTAGGAAGTTGAATAAATCTCATAGGAGTTAGGATGAAGAAGCTATCCCACTTTCAAATCAGGTGATCCCAGTTTTCCTGTTTAGGAATATGACAGCTTCTTTGTCATTCTAATCAAACCAGGATGAATTGTGATGTAAGAAGCTTGATTTTGATACATAAAGTAATGGTGAATCACTAGGAAGTTGAATAAATCTCATAGGAGTTAGGACGAAGAAACTATCCCACTTTCAAGTCAGGTGATCCCAGTTTTTCTGTTTGGGAATATAACAGCTTCCTTGTCATTCTAATCAAACCAGGATGAATCGTGATGTAAGAAGCTTGATTTTGATACATAAAGTAATGGTGAATCACTAGGAAGTTGAATAAATCTCATAGGAGTTAGGACGAAGAAGCTATCCCACTTTCAAGTCAGGTGATCCCAGTTTTCCTATTTGGGAATATAACAGCTTCCTTGTCATTCTTATAGAACCAGGATGAATCGCAATATAAGAAGCTTGATTTTGATAAATAAAGTAATGGAGAATCACTAGGAAGTTGAATAAATCTCATTGGAGTTAGGATGAAGAAGCTATCCCACTTTCAAATCAGGTGATCCCCAGTTTTCCTGTTTGGGAATATGACAGCTTCTTTGTCATTCTAATCAAACCAGGATGAATCACGATGTAAGAAGCTTGATTTTGATATATAAAGTAATGGAGAATCACTAGGAAGTTGAATAAATCTCATAGGAGTTAGGATGAAGAAGCTATCCCACTTTCAAATCAGGTGATCCCACTTTTCCTGTTTGGGAATATGACAGCTTCTTTGTCATTCTTATAGAACCAGGATGAATCACGATGTAAGAAGCTTGATTTTGATATATAAAGTAATGGAGAATCACTAGGAAGTTGAATAAATCTCATAGGAGTTAGGATGAAGAAGCTATCCCACTTTCAAATCAGGTGATCCCAGTTTTCCTGTTTAGGAATATGACAGCTTCTTTGTCATTCTAATCAAACCAGGATGAATTGTGATGTAAGAAGCTTGATTTTGATACATAAAGTAATGGTGAATCACTAGGAAGTTGAATAAATCTCATAGGAGTTAGGACGAAGAAACTATCCCACTTTCAAGTCAGGTGATCCCAGTTTTTCTGTTTGGGAATATAACAGCTTCCTTGTCATTCTAATCAAACCAGGATGAATCGTGATGTAAGAAGCTTGATTTTGATACATAAAGTAATGGTGAATCACTAGGAAGTTGAATAAATCTCATAGGAGTTAGGACGAAGAAGCTATCCCACTTTCAAGTCAGGTGATCCCAGTTTTCCTATTTGGGAATATAACAGCTTCCTTGTCATTCTTATAGAACCAGGATGAATCGCAATATAAGAAGCTTGATTTTGATAAATAAAGTAATGGAGAATCACTAGGAAGTTGAATAAATCTCATTGGAGTTAGGATGAAGAAGCTATCCCACTTTCAAATCAGGTGATCCCAGTTTTCCTGTTTGGGAATATGACAGCTTCTTTGTCATTCTAATCAAACCAGGATGAATCACGATGTAAGAAGCTTGATTTTGATATATAAAGTAATGGAGAATCACTAGGAAGTTGAATAAATCTCATAGGAGTTAGGATGAAGAAGCTATCCCACTTTCAAATCAGGTGATCCCACTTTTCCTGTTTGGGAATATGACAGCTTCTTTGTCATTCTTATAGAACCAGGATGAATCACGATGTAAGAAGCTTGATTTTGATATATAAAGTAATGGAGAATCACTAGGAAGTTGAATAAATCTCATTGGAGTTAGGATGAAGAAGCTATCCCACTTTCAAATCAGGTGATCCCAGTTTTCCTGTTTGGGAATATGACAGCTTCTTTGTCATTCTAATCAAACCAGGATGAATCACGATGTAAGAAGCTCGATTTTGATATATAAAGTAATGGAGAATCAATAGGAAGTTGAATAAATCTCATAGGAGTTAGGATGAAGAAGCTATCCCACTTTCAAATCAGGTGGTCCCAGTTTTCCTGTTTGGGAATGTGACAGCTTCTTTATCATTCTAATCAAACCAGGATGAATCACGATGTAAGAAGCTTGATTTTGATATATAAAATAATGGAGAATCACTAGGAAGTTGAATAAATCTCATAGGAGTTAGGATGAAGAAGCTATCCCACTTTCAAATCAGGTGATCCCAGTTTTCATGTTTGGGAATATAACAGCTTCTTTGTCATTCTAATAGAACCAGGATGAATCGCGATGTAAGAAGCTCGATTTTGATATAAAAAGTAATGGAGAATCACTAGGAAGTTGAATAAATCTCATAGGAGTTAGGATGAAGAAGCTGTCCCACTTTCAAATCAGGTGATCCCAGTTTTCCTGTTTGGGAATATAACAGCTTCCTTGTCATTCTAATAGAACCAGGATGAATCGCGATGTAAGAAGCTTGATTTTGATATATAAAGTAATGGAGAACCACTAGGAAGTTGAATAAAACTCGTAGGAGTTAGGATGAAAAAGCTATCCCACTTTCAAATCAGGTGATCCCAGTTTTCCTGTTTGGGAATATAACAGCTTCCTTGTAATTCTAATAGAACCAGGATGAATCGCGATATAAGAAGCTTGATTTTGATACATAAAGTAATGGAGAATCACTAGGAAGTTGAATAAATCTCGTAGGACTTAGGATGAAGAAGCTATCCCACTTTCAAATCAGGTGATCCCAGTTTTTCTGTTTGGGAATATAACAGCTTCCTTGTCATTCTAATAGAACCAGGATGAATCGCGATATAAGAAGCTTGATTTTGATACATAAAGTAATGGAGAATCACTAGGAAGTTGAATAAATCTCATTGGAGTTAGGATGAAGAAGCTATCCCACTTTCAAATCAGGTGATCCCAGTTTTCCTGTTTTGGAATATGACAGCTTCTTTGTCATTCTAATCAAACCAGGAAGAATCACGATGTAAGAAGCTTGATTTTGATATATAATGTAATGGAGAATCACTAGGAAGTTGAATAAATCTCGTAGGAGTTAGGATGAAGAAGCTATCCCACTTTCAAATCAGGTGATCCCAGTTTTCCTGTTTGGGAATATAAACAGCTTCCTTGTCATTCTAATAGAACCAGGATGAATCGTGATATAAGAAGCTTGATTTTGATACATAAAGTAATGGAGAATCACTAGGAAGTTGAATAAATCTCATTGGAGTTAGGATGAAGAAGCTATCCCACTTTCAAATCACGTGATCCTAGTTTTCCTGTTTGGGAATATAACAGCTTCCTTGTCATTCTAATAGAACCAGGATGAATCGCGATGTATGAAGCTTGATTTTGATACATAAAGTAATGGAGAATCACTAGGAAGTTGAATAAATCTCATAGGAGTTAGGATGAAGAAGCTATCCCACTTTCAAATCAGGTGATCCCAGTTTTCCAGTTTGGGAATATAACAGCTTCCTTGTCATTCTAATAGAACCAGGATGAATCGCGATATAAGAAGCTTGATTTTGATACATAAAGTAATGGAGAATCACTAGGAAGTTGAATAAATCTCATTGGAGTTAGGATGAAGAAGCTATCCCACTTTCAAATCAGGTGATCCCAGTTTTCCTGTTTGGGAATATGACAGCTTCTTTGTTATTCTAATCAAACCAGGATGAATCGTGATGTAAGAAGCTTGATTTTGATACATAAAGTAATGGTGAATCACTAGGAAGTTGAATAAATCTCATAGGAGTTAGGACGAAGAAACTATCCCACTTTCAAGTCAGGTGATCCCAGTTTTTCTGTTTGGGAATATAACAGCTTCCTTGTCATTCTTATAGAACCAGGATGAATCGCGATATAAGAAACTTGATTTTGATAAATAAAGTAATGGAGAATCACTAGGAAGTTGAATAAATCTCATAGGAGTTAGGATGAAGAAGCTATCCCACTTTCAAATCAGGTGATCCCAGTTTTCCTGTTTGGGAATATGACAGCTTCTTTGTCATTCTAATCAAAACCAGGATGAAGCACGATGTAAGAAGCTTGATTTTGATATATAAAGTAATGGAGAATCAATAGGAAGTTGAATAAATCTCATAGGAGTTAGGATGAAGAAGCTATCCCACTTTCAAATCAGGTGGTCCCAGTTTTCCTGTTTGGGAATATAACAGCTTCCTTGTCATTCTAATAGAACCAGGATGAATCGCGATATAAGAAGCTTGATTTTGATAAATAAAGTAATGGAGAATCACTAGGAAGTTGAATAAATCTCATAGGAGTTAGGATGAAGAAGCTATCCCACTTTCAAATCAGGTGATCCCAGTTTTCCTGTTTAGGAATATGACAGCTTCTTTGTCATTCTAATCAAACCAGGATGAATCACGATGTAAGAAGCTTGATTTTGATATATAAAATAATGGAGAATCACTAGGAAGTTGAATAAATCTCATAGGAGTTAGGATGAAGAAGCTATCCCACTTTCAAATCAGGTGATCCCAGTTTTCATGTTTGGGAATATAACAGCTTCTTTGTCATTCTAATAGAACCAGGATGAATCGCGATGTAAAAAGCTTGATTTTGATACATAAAGTAATGGAGAATCACTAGGAAGTTGAATAAATCTCATAGGAGTTAGGATGAAGAAGCTATCCCACTTTCAAGTCAGGTGATCCCAGTTTTTCTGTTTGGGAATATAACAGCTTCCTTGTCATTCTTATAGAACCAGGATGAATCGCGATATAAGAAGCTTGATTTTGATAAATAAAGTAATGGAGAATCACTAGGAAGTTGAATAAATCTCATAGGAGTTAGGATGAAGAAGCTATCCCACTTTCAAATCAGGTGATCCCAGTTTTCCTGTTAGGGAATATGACAGCTTCTTTGTCATTCTAATCAAACCAGGATGAATCACGATGTAAGAAGCTTGATTTTGATATATAAAGTAATGGAGAATCACTAGGAAGTTGAATAAATCTCATAGGAGTTAGGACGAAGAAGCTATCCCACTTTCAAGTCAGGTGATCCCAGTTTTTCTGTTTTGGGAAATATAACAGCTTCCTTGTCATTCTTAAGAACCAGGATGAATCGCGATATAAGAAGCTTGATTTTGATAAAATAAAGTAATGGAGAATCACTAGGAAGTTGAATAATCTCATAGGAGTTAGGATGAAGAATCTATCCCACTTTCAAATCAGGTGATCCCAGTTTTCCTGTTTGGGAATATGACAGCTTCTTTGTCATTCTAATCAAAACCAGGATGAAGCAGCGATGTAAAAAGCTTGATTTTGATATATTAAAGTAAGGGAGAATCAATAAGGAAGTTGAATAAATCCTACATAGGAGTTAGGAAATGGAAGAAGCTATCCCATCCAACTTTCAAGTCCAGGTGAAGTCCCAGTTGTTTCATGTTTGGGAATATAAAGCATCTCCTTGTCATTCTTAATAGAACCAGGATGACTCGCGATTATAAGAAAGCTTGTAATTTTGATAAATAAAGGTAATGGAGAATCACTAGGAAGTTGAATAAATCTCATAGGAGTTAGGATGAAGAAGCTATCCCACTTTCAATCAGGTGATCCCAGTTTTCCTGTTAGGGAATATGACAGCTTCTTTGTCATTCTATAGAAACCAGGATGAATCACGATGTAAAGAAGCTTGATTTTGATATAATAAAGTAATGGAGAATCACTAGGAAGTTGAATAAATCTCATAGGAGTTAGGATGAAGAAGCTATCCCACTTTCAAGTCAGGTGATCCCAGTTTTTCTGTTGGGAATATAACAGCTTCCTTGTCATTCTTATAGAACCAGGATGAATCGCGATATAAGAAGCTTGATTTTGATAAATAAAGTAATGGAGAATCACTAGGAAGTTGAATAAATCTCATAGGAGTTAGGATGAAGAAGCTATCCCACTTTCAATCAGGTGATCCCAGTTTTTCCTGTTTGGGAATATGACAGCTTCTCTTGTCATTCTAATCAAACCAGGATGAATCACGATGTAGAAGCTTGATTTTGATATAATAAAATAATGGAGAATCACTAGGAAGTTGAATAAATCTCATAGGAGTTAGGATGAAGAAGCTATCCCACTTTCAAATCAGGTGATCCCAGTTTTCCTGTTTGGGAATATAAGCTTCCTTGTCATTCTAATAAACCAGGATGAATCGCGATGTAAGAAGCTTGATTTTGATACATAAAGTAATGGAGAATCACTAGGAAGTTGAATAAATCTCATAGGAGTTAGGATGAAGAAGCTATCCCACTTTCAAATCAGGTGATCCCAGTTTTCCTGTTTGGGAATATGACAGCTTCTTGTCATTCTAATCAAACCAGGATGAATCGCGATGTAAGAAGCTTGATTTTGATACATAAAGTAATGGAGAATCACTAGGAAGTTGAATAAATCTCATAGGAGTTAGGATGAAGAAGCTATCCCACTTTCAAATCAGGTGATCCCAGTTTTCCTGTTTGGGAATATACAGCTTCCTTGTCATTCTAATAAACCAGGATGAATCGCGATGTAAGAAGCATTGATTTTGATACATAAAGTATGGAGAATCACTAGGAAGTTGAATAATCTCATAGGAGTTAGGATGAAGAAGCTATCCCACTTTCAAATCAGGTGATCCCAGTTTTCCTGTTTGGGAATATAACAGCTTCTTTGTCATTCTATAGAAAACCAGGGATGAATCGCGATGTAAGAAGCTTGATTTTGATAATAAAAGTAATGGAGAATCACTAGGAAGTTGAATAAATCTCATAGGAGTTAGGATGAAGAAGCTATCCCACTTCAAATCAGGTGATCCCAGGTTTTCCTGTTTTAGGGAATATGAACCGCTTCCTTGTCATTCTAAATGCAAACCAGGATGAATCAGCGATGTATAGAAGCTTGATTTTGAATAATCTAAAGTAATGGAGAATCACTAGGAAAGTTGAATAAATCTCATAGGAGTTTAGGATGAAGAAGCTATCCCACTTTCAAGTCCAGGTGGAAATCCCATTTTCCTGTTAGGGGAATATAACAGCTTCCTTGTCATTCTAAAAAAAATAATAGAAACCAGGATGAATGCCTGATGTAAGAAGCTTGATTTTGATATATAGAAGTAATGGAGAATCACTAGGAAGTGGAATAAATCTCATAGGAGTTAGGACGAAGAAGCTATCCCCACTTTCAAGTCAGGTTGGATCCCCAGTTTTTCTGTTGGGAATATAACAGCTTCCTTGTCATTCTTATAGAACCAGGATGAATCGCGATATAAGAAGCTTGATTTTGATAAATAAATAATGGAGAATCACTAGGAAGTTGAATAAATCTCCATAGGAGTTAGGATGAAGAAGCTATCCCACTTTCAAATCAGGTGTATCCCAGTTTTCCTGTTTGGGAATATGAACAGCTTCTTTGTCCATTCTAATCAACCAGGATGAATCGCGATGTAAGAAAGCTGATTTTGGATATATAAAATAATGGGAGAATCACTAGGAAGTTGAAATAAATCTCATAGGAGTTAGGAGAAGAAGCTATCCCACTTTCAATCAGGTGATCCCAGTTTTCTGTTTGGGAATATAACAGCTTCTTTGTCATTCTAATAAGAACCAGGATGAATCGCGATGTAAAAACTTGATTTTGAATACATAAAAGTAATGGAGAATCACTAGGAAGTTGAATAAATCTCATAGGAGTTTAGGATGAAGAGCTATCCCACTTTCAAATCAGGTGATCCCAGTTTTTCTGTTTGGGAATAAATGACAGCTTCTTTGTCATTCTAATCAAACCAGGATGAATCGCGATGTAAGAAGCTTGATTTTGATACATAAAGTAATGGAGAATCACTAGGAAGTTGAATAAATCTCATAGGAGTTAGGATGAAGAAGCTATCCCACTTTCAAATCAGGTGATCCCAGTTTTCCTGTTTGGGAATATGACAGCTTCCTTGTCATTCTAATCAACCAGGATGAATCGCGATGTAAGAAGCTTGATTTTGATACATAAAGTAATGGAGAATCACTAGGAAGTTGAATAAATCTCATAGGAGTTAGGATGAAGAAGCTATCCCACTTTCAAATCAGGTGATCCCAGTTTTCCTGTTTGGGAATATACAGCTTCTTTGTCATTCTAATAAACCAGGATGAATCGCGATAAGAAGCTTGATTTTGATACATAAAGTAATGGAGAATCACTAGGAAGTTGAATAAATCTCATAGGAGTTAGGATGAAGAAGCTATCCCACTTTCAAATCAGGTGATCCCAGTTTTCCTGTTTGGGAATATGACAGCTTCTTGTCATTCTAATCAAACCAGGATGAATCGCGATGTAAGAAGCTTGATTTTGATATATAAAGTAATGGAGAATCACTAGGAAGTTGAATAAATCTCATAGGAGTTAGGATGAAGAAGCTATCCCACTTTCAAATCAGGTGATCCCAGTTTTCCTGTTTGGGAATATAAGCTTCTTGTCATTCTAATCAAACCAGGATGAATCGCGATGTAAGAAGCTTGATTTTGATACATAAAGTAATGGAGAATCACTAGGAAGTTGAATAAATCTCATAAGTTAGGATGAAGAAGCTATCCCACTTTCA
>JAATWR010001439.1:0-30871 GCA_018703725.1 Brassica juncea | reverse complement strand
ATTCCTCCCTTTTCCTTTTTTCCTCCTTACTCCTTCTTGAAGCTCTCGGCGAGGGCTTCGATTTGATATATTGATCGTGTTCTGGTTCCTCACGGTTTGAGAGAACGACCTCTTCGAAGTTTCGAGGCAGATTCTTTTATGTTTAGGGTTTTTGTGGTGATCGAATCTTGATGTCCTTGGCGAGCGGACCGATCTTTCCGGGGACTCTCGTCCGCGCACGCCCGTAGTCTTCCGATCTCACAGAGAGTGGATATTCTAATTTGAGAAAATCTCGTATAACTTCTTTTCAAATTATCCGAGACTTTTTGTTTCAAGAAATACTTTCTATAGACTTTCAGTCATTGATTCCGTCGCGACCGATTTTGACACCAACAGTTAGCCCCCCAGCTCGTTAGAACCTTCGTGATGTTCTTGCGAGCGATAAGACATGTCAGGTAAGATAGGCGGAATCAATGGTTGAAAGGCTCCGTTGAAAGTGGTAAGATTGGGGCTGCGCCTTTCGAAGGCTGCCTACGTACCCTTGTTGTAGGGATCAAGCCTTCCAGAGTTCGTTTTGGAGTTTAAGACCCTTGCGATCTGTTTTCCAGCGAGACTTATATGGTCTGGTTATGTGTCATGAGAGACTTTCGAGCATGATGCTGTTGATGTATTTGTTTTTCGATTATTTATGAACTTCAGTTTTTTCGAAGTATGAGAAAGAGGGTGTGAGTTGTCGTCTCATTCCTAGTTCCCTGATGATCACCGTACCTATTGTTTGCATAAAGCGAGATTTTCCGCGGTTTACCGATTTACGCGGAAAGTTCGTGAAACGAATAGGCTTAAGTGAAGAGACAAATTTTTGGATCTCGTATACCATACTATGTCTGTGAGATGTCAAGATCCAGCGTGGCTGGGTTTAGGGCAAGACCTAGGTTTACTCTCGGACTGAGGCTTTGCGATGACAAATCGGCTTTCGTTTTGCCTGTTTGCGATTTTAACCTGACTCGTACCGTTTAAAATCCGCGAATTGTTGTCGGCTTATATGATTTGTCTGGGCGTGAGTCGAGCTACTTCCTTTACGAAGAGCTAAACCAAAATTTGGATTTCTTGTATAGCGCGCTATGTTTATCCTTGTCGGATGCAAGAGAGCCTACCCCTTGAAGGGCGGCTATTTGTCTGTTTAGGACGTTAGAGTTCGTTTGTTGTGATCAGCAACAACGAAATGATGCCAGTTTAGAGGCATGTTACCGTTTAGAGGTGTGTTTGTATGTTTTGAGTTCTAGAGACAAGAATTTCGTCTGGAACGTTTTGAGGAAAAGAATGTCCTTCGAGCGTTAGCGACGTCTCGCAGTGCTGAAGGTCGAGTTTCCCTTGTGCCACATTTCGTGGTTGAAATGTTCGCGGGCTTTGGAGATGTTTTGCGAATGTTCGCAGCCAGAAACTGTTGTTTCGGTTTAGACGCAGGACCAAGAGGTCGCGTAAGTTCGACCCAGGGAGAAGCGTCTACATTCACAGTGCTTCGTGAAGTGTTGGCCTTCCGGGATTTGTTTGTATATATTAAGGATGACTCGTATAACTCTTGCAGCCTTGTCACGAGTGTTTCTTTTCATACCGTGTTTACGGGGCGTATAGAACTTAATCGATTGATGATAAGTTTAAATCTTCCGTTAACCATATGGTTGTTAGGACTAAGTTTTGGTATGAAAAGTTTATCTTATGATTTCCGATTCTGGGTTATACGACAAATTGCTTGCGTAATAGTCACTTGGCGTTCTATGAACAAATCGTGGATTGTTGTTTTTAGCCGTTAAGTGATTGAGCGGTGGTCGCTCAGTAGCTTTGGATTGGCATGGAGGCTAGATTCAGCCGTATCGCCAATGAAGTTGTTGGTAAACGATCAGACCATGACCCTTATTAAGGTAATGTTAGTTTACGATTGTCCTTAATGGGGTTGCCGAATTCAGGTCCGGGCTTTACGGAAATGCGTAGTTGGCCGAGGGCCAAATAGCGTTTGCCGAGATATACATGCCAAGCATAGCGGAGTTTTCTGAGTTATGGCTGATGGCTTTTAGAAACGATCTTCCACTTTAGGTTTCAGTTATACGATGAATGGTTCGTATAAAAATTTTTTTGTTGCATGAAAATCGTTTCATTTTATCCGAGGGGGACAAAGTTTAAGGGATCGACGCAGGACACGTGCGGGTTCGCCTGCGTGATTATTTCCTGCTCGGATGTAACCGCGGGGAGTGAAAGCAGGAGCCAGAAACCTTGTGGAGCGAAAACTGTCTACGTCAGTTACCCGTTGGACCCATTATGTTTATTTTACGAAAGTTGCTTTGTATGAATTGACTCGACCATACAGTGGATTTTTCGTAAAAGTGATGTAAGGGGGTTTTCGCAAAGGTAACCGGAGAGCGTTTCTCACAAATTACTTGCGATATTCGCGACCACGGATTATGTTTTCCTCATTCACTTTTGCGTACTGCGAAATCGTTTTGCATGAGACCGATCATGTTTTTTCCATAGGCTGTTTTGTTTTAAAATCTTCTTGTTATACGAAAGTAATGGATGACCGCTTTCATGGAGATAGAAAATCGCAGATTGTTAAAGTAGCGATGTTTCCGCGGATTACACGGGAGATGTTTCCGCTATGATTTCGACCTTTGGACGAAAGCTGCTTCGAACTACTTATGGAGTTTTACCGAAGGTTATTTCGTTATTTTCGTAGTTCACCGTCGTGCTATTAGTCTGACGTTGGTACACGTTTCTAGTCGCGAGTTTGCGATGAGAGACGACGTAGAGTTTTCAAGACTGTGTTTGTAACGGTTGGGCTATGCCGTTAGCGTTTTTAAGACGAATCTTATTGCTGCTAGAGTTTTATTTGTCAAAAGCGTTGTCTTGATGCTGAAGAAAAAGGTTTTCGAAGATGGGATTATACGGATATAGTATACGTACCTACTTCCCTTTTCTTTTTACGAAAGAAAACGGGTTAGCCGTTCTTCCAAAGGCTTTTGTACGTTTTTTCTTTCTTGTAGGAAGCGGGATGAGTAGGCTTTTAGAATGCGTGGCGATCGTTTCTCGGTTTTTCGAGAGACTAGATCGGTTTGCATGTTCTGCCTGGACAATCAAGGAACGATGGAACAAGACTGGAAATTTTGCCTAAGACTTAGCTTGCTAAACTATCCACCTAGGTCCTAAGTTCCCTAAATTCTACGGCAGTTTTTCAAGACGTTTTTGTTCCTGTCCTACAAAGAATTAAAACCTTTACAAAAATTTTCGAGAAAATTGTCTTTTGAAGGTTTCGGCATTTCTGAAGGAATCCCATTTCCTCGTATAGTCGAGACGATTGGTGTTTAGAATAACTGTGATCGTACCAAACATACGAAGATTGATCCGAACAAGCCAAGATGGGATCGGACCGGGTACGATAGGACCGAGACCAGGACGAGGGCCGTGGACCGGCGCCAGGCCGGGGTGTCGCCGGCGCCAGGCCGGCCCGCGTGACGGGTGCCGCCGGCACCAGGCCGGCCCGCGTGACGGGTGCCGCCGGCGCCAGGCCGGCCCGCGTCCCGCGTGCTGCCGGCGCCAGGCCGGCCCGCGTGACGGGTGCCGCCGGCGCCAGGCCGGGCCGCGTCCCGCGTGCCGCCGGCGCCAGGCCGGCCCGCGTGACAGGTGCCGCCGGCGCCAGGCCGGCCCGCGTCCCGCGTCCCGCCGGCGCCAGGCCATCTTGCCGTCTGTGGGTTTTTCGTTGTTCGATCTTTCCCCCGTTAGTCACTTGCGGAAAATCGTTGAGTTTGGGAAGATCTTTAGCCGTAGATTTCGAGATAATCGTTTCTAATCCAACGAGACTCCTCGAGTATCGGGATTGAGATGGACTTGGATTTGTAGACTTTCCATCTTCGAGGGTTTGTGTAATAAGGCTAAGAACTTAGATTCTAGAATATGAGCTTTGTTAAACAATCGAGAAGGCTTTGCGGAAGAATCGTCGTGTTTCTCGTACAGTCCGAACATGGGTTTAAGGGACCAAGATGTTGCCATTGCCCGAGATCACGAGACAACTGCACGGATGGGTGCCAGGACCCTTGCCGCCGGCGCCAGGCCGGCTTGCGGGACGAGTGCCGCCGGCGCCAGGCCGGCCCGCGAGACGCGTGCCGCCGGCGCCAGGCCAGGGTGCCGCCGGCGCCAGTCCGGGGTGCCGCCGGCGCCAGGCCGGCTCGCGTGACGCCTGCCGCCGGCGCCAGGCCGGCTCGCGTGACGCATGCCGCCGGCGCCAGTCCGGAGTGCCGCCGGAGCCAGGCCGGCCCGCGTGACGCGTGCCGCCGGCGCCAGGCCGGCTTGCCGCCCGTGCCGTGTCCCGCGTCCGCCGATGCTGCTGTTGCTCGCCTTCGTCGATCCCCGGGGCTCACGGACTCAAAGATCGAGTTACGAAAACTCAGGCAAAGATGCATGGTACTGAGACAGGACCGGTCTCGTCCTATGACGGAACAGAGAGATCCTTCCCATGGGCGAGGTGGTCGAGACAGCGACATTGTTTTCTTCGTAAAATCTCAACGGAAGCTCCGATTGAGACGAAACGAAAACCGTCTTGACCTAGACTCAAAGGAGAGCAAAGTGATATTTCCACAGGCGAGGTGCCACGGGCGAGGTGACCTTGGTGATGGTTGTTCTCGTCCACAGGCGAGGTGGCCAGGAGAGTGATTTTGTTCCCTTCGTAAAATCTCAACGGAAACTCCGATTGAGACGAAACGAAAGCCATTTTGACCTAGACACAAAGGAGAAAAAAGTGGGCTCTTACTAAGGCGAACTGGGAAGACTGATCTTACCTTATGGCAAGTCGTCCTAGTAAGATCAAACTCCGACCTCCTTTCGTTTTCCCGTTTGTTCCTCGAGAGTTGTTTGTAAGAAGTATGGCAGTGGGAATCGGTGAACCGATTTGCCGTGCTTCTGTTCCGCGACTAATATAGGGTTTCCCCAAGGTTTCGAGGAGAATAAGTTTTATTTTTCCGAGAGGTTCTCGAAAGAAACGTTTTTCGTAGAAACCTTGCTCGTTGCGATTTCTCTAACTTGGTAACAAGACGAATTTTTGGGGTTTGATAGATTCTATCGTTGCCCTTTCTGTTTAGATAGAGAAATTGCGAGCTCATTTTCGTGCTCTTCCTGTGGCGGAAAGCCGCGGCTAGGTTTTTGATTTGCTCGAGCACCGTGGCGTTTGCGTAAGCGTTGGCCGTAGGAACAGTCGCTGCTGGAGTTGTTTTACCATCGTTGACGCAAACTGCAACTTTTTCTTTCATATTTCCGGACATCGGTTCGATTAAGCGCTTTGCGGCCGTATGAGTAAGAGTAATCCGTCCCCCCCCCTCCTTCTAGCGCCAAACTGTGGGAACCGAAATTCAAACCGTCAATTTTCGATAAATAAGATTGCGGAGGAAAGCCAAGTTAACCCGACTTTCCTTGAAGGTCCGGATTCTCTGCGACAGCCAACGACAAGTGACCGAATAAATGCGGAAAAAGTTTTGTTAAGATTTGAGACTGGACCTTAAGAAAGGCTGCCTACGTACCCCTTTCGAGGATCAAGTCGGACGTAGTTCAGTTAGAAAGAATTGAACAAGAGATCGAACCGTCTGGGCGGGTTCGTCTAGTATGAGCGTTTGTCATAGAAACAGGCATGTCGAAGATAACGCCTAGGGTTTCTATGTGCGGAACTCTTAAGTAAAAGAATTGTCCGATCCTTCCGAGAGGAGCGGAGATTCGCGATCAGGAGGCGGCCAGACGTTCTAGGGCCTGGTTCGTCTAGTACGAGCGTTGGTCATAGAAACGGGCATGTCGAAGATAATGCCTAGGGTTTCTATGTGCGGAGCTCTGAGTAAAAGTATAGTTAGATCCTTCCGAGAGGAACAGGGGTCCTGCGGAGAAGATAAAACTAGAACAAGAGGCGGCCAGACGTTCTAAGTCCTGCCTCGCTGGCCTAACCGCCTAAGTTCTAAGTTCTCTAAGCTAGCAGGAGTTCTCTAAGTCTAGATTCTAGGATTTTCGGATCCTCCTCTCCTCTGCTCTTGCTCTCCTTATATACTCACTCCTAGGTCGGTTTGCCTTAAGATGATGGACCTCGCCTTTGGGCCCAAGCTTATCTCTTCAGGAAGTATTCCATTTTCGTCGATCTTCGTAATTATCCTCGAGTTTTCGGTGACTTGATGTTTATCCGATGTTCGGGAAATCGGATAAACCGTCATAGCCTGATTGGGCCTGAATTCTTAAAATCGTAAGTAAGTCCGTGGACTTGTCTTAAGTCGTTGAACGTTTTATACGATTTCTCGGAAAGACTATTTTTCTCGTAAATAAACCGTATAGCCTAAAGGATCGATGTTCAACTTAATCGACCTTGTTTTATACGTATCCTCTACGAGAAATCCAATCCTTCTAGTTTTTGTCGTAAAACATCGAGGACGATTCCAATCGAGTCGAAGGATGTTTATTCCGTAGCCGTGATCGTCCCAAGCTCACGATGATTGATCCAAACAAGCCAAGATGGATCAGACCGAACACGATGGGACCGAGACCAGGACGAGGGCCGTCGACCTGCGCCAGGCCGGGGTGCCGCCGGCGCCAGGCCGGCCCGCGTGACGGTCCGCCGCGCCAGCCAGCCCGTGCACGGGTGCCGCCGGTGCCAGGCCGGTGCCGCCGGGCCAGGCCGGCCCTGTCACGAGTCCGCCGCTCCAGGCCGGCCCGTGCGACGGGTGCCGCCGGTGCCAGGCCGGGCCCGTGTCACGGTGCCGCCGGCGCAGGCCACGGGTGCGGGTGCCGCCGGCGCCAGGCCGGGTGCCGCCGGCGCCAGGCCAGCCCGTGCGACGGGTGCCGCCGGCGCCAGGCCGGGTGCCGCCGGCGCCAGGCCAGCCCGCGTCACGGGTGCCGCCGGCGCCTGGCCGGGTGCCGCCGGCGCCAGGCCGGCCCGCGTCACGGGTGCCGCCGGCGCCAGGCCAGCCCGCGTGTCGGGTGCCGCTGGCGCCAGGCCGGGGTGCCGCCGGCGCCAGGCCGGCCCGCGTGATGGGTGCCGCCGGCGCCAGGCCGGGGTGCCGCCGGCGCCAGGCCGGCCCGCGTGGCGCGTGCCGCCGGCACCAGGCCGGGGGTGCCGCCGGCGCCAGGCCGGCCCGCGTGGCGCGTGCCGCCGGCGCCAGGCCGGGGTGCCGCCGGCGCCAGGCTGAAGATCTCGGCGAGGGCTTCGATTTGATATATTGATCATTTTCTGGTTCCTCACGGTTTGAGAGAACGACCTCTTCGAAGTTTCGAGGCAGATTCTTTTATGTTTAGGGTTTTTGTGGTGATCGAATCTTGATGTCCTTGGGCGAGCGGACCGATCTTTCCGGGGACTCTCGTCCGCGCACGCCCGTAGTCTTCCGATCTCACAGAGAGTGGATATTCTAATTTGAGAAAATCTCGTATAACTTCTTTTCAAATTATCCGAGACT
This sequence comes from Brassica juncea, assembly GCA_018703725.1. Classification (NCBI taxonomy): domain Eukaryota; kingdom Viridiplantae; phylum Streptophyta; class Magnoliopsida; order Brassicales; family Brassicaceae; genus Brassica; species Brassica juncea. The sequence continues at coordinate 23,429 of JAATWR010001439.1, read as the reverse complement.
TTTTGTTTCAAGAAATACTTTCTAGAGACTTTCAGTCATTGATTCCGTCGGGACCGATTTTGACACCAACAAGCATGTCCGTCCATGATAAGGGATGACACAAGATCTATAATTACTTTCTGGTTTATACTTCTGTCTCTTGTGGTGCTGTTAAGCCAAGGTAAGGCACGGCCCTTGAAGACCATATATTGTCATGTAAACTAAAGATCCAGGACCCTGAGAGGAGGGGCGGATCATTGTTGATCTACTTCATCCATGTGGGGTGATAGTTAGATGCTTTTCATTGGATAGTGATCTACGATGGTTCATGGTTTGATGTTGGGTTTGATCATGGTGTGAACCATGGATCCGACACATTGATGAGACACATGGGGTCCTAGTATCAGAGGAACTATGTGGAATGCAAGAACCGACCGAACACGGACCACCTCGCCCATGGGCGAGGACGACCCACACCAAGGTCACCTCGCCCACGGGTGAGGACGACCCGCACCACAGTCACCTCGCCCATGGGCGAGTACTACCCACACCGCGGTCACCTCACCCATGGATAAGGATGATCAACACCTAGGTCACCTCGCCCACGGGCGAGGACGACCCCTGCCGAGGTCATCTCGCCCATGGGCGAGGACGACCATAACAGTGGTCACCTCGCCTATGGGCGAGGATGACCCACACAGCGGTCACCTCACCCATGGGCGAGGACGACTAACACCGAGGTCATCTCGCCCACGGGCGAGGACGACCCGCACCATGGTCGCTTCGCCCATGGGCGAGGATGACCCACACCGAGGTTTCCTCGCCCACAGGCGAGGATGATCCACGCCAAAGTCGCCTCACCATAAAGCGAGGACCGGCCTCTCATGGATCGCCTTGTCCTAGAGCGAGGACCATCCCGTCTCGGACCACCTCGCCCTAGGGTGAACCCGGTCCCGTCCCGAAACCATGCATCCTCGTCTAAGTTCCCGTAACTCGCCCCATGGGTCTACGAACACAATGCCCATGTCTCATCTCGCTCAGGATTATCAAAGAAAGACTTCGGGAAAAATTGTGAAAGACTTGGTTGTCGAAATGGATTTCTGCCTATCGAATAAAACGGCTATGGTTAGCTTGAACACCAGTTGTCTTAACTATACGATAAATTGGGATCCTTTCCGAAAAACCAACGTCACGTCGAAGACTATTTCTTAGGAAAAATCGTAAAAACGTCTAAGTCCCAAAACGGCCCGAAAGGGGCCTGGATCACGGCCAACGGCCCACTTAAGATTTTAAAATAGGATTGCGCCCAAGGCTGGTATGACGGTCTATTTTTATTTGCAGAAAAAGATAAATGTCAAGTTTCCAGAGATAAATGTCAAGTTTTCGAAGATAAATGTCAAGTTTCCGAGGATAATAATGAAAGATGGCGAAAAATGGAAAAGCCCGTCTCGCGACAAATCCAGCCCAAGATAAGGGGCAAACCGACCTAGAGAGAGTATATAAGGAGGGCTTAAGGCGAGGAGCAAGGCAGAGAGCTTTCTCAGAGCAAACTTAGCACTTAGAGCAATTTAGGCTTTTTTTCCGTTTTTATCATCGAGCTGCGACTCAACTAGGTTAGACCTTAGGTGGCTAGACTAGCGAACGTACCGACAGCTCTCGTGGCCTAGGATCCTACCTGTTGTTCACGCTCAAGCGCGAATTCGGAAATAAGATATTTTTGTTCGCTTTTTGCTCTTTTCCGATTTATTATCCTTTACTCTTTCATATTAACTGTGTTGTGCGTGGCCCAGCAGATAACCGGGAACTTCAGGGAAGGCTAGGTTAGCTTGGCTTTCCTCCGATTAACAAATCTCGACGGTGTGAATTCCGGTTCCCACAGTGCTCTGAACCATGTAGCAATGAAGCTGGCATCATCTCCTCTCGTCCATCTCTTATTCATCTTTCTGTTGGATTGCTGATGATTTGTAGCCTCTCTCCAATATTTTCAATGCTAAACTGATGTTGTCCAAGCTTGTCATAAGTGTAATCTGATAAGTCACTCAGCTCTGCTTGCATTGTTGCAGCTTCGTGTAGACTGGTGTTGAATTGGCGTTGGTCGATGGTGTTGTAGAAGTGTCGAACGTCGCCTTATGTCTTCTATCGATCGATGGCAGATAGCCTCTGTCGATCGATGCCAAGGGTGCAAGTCTCCTTGCAAGCTGCCTTTGAATGGCTTTGATTTCCTTCTGCATCCCTTCTGTTCTGAATTCTAGTCCACCAATGCTCTTGTTGATCGGGAAGTACGTCTCATCGTGTCTTCTGTAAGATACATCGTCCGATCTTTCAATGGCAGTGTAGATCTCTTGTGCCATCTTATCCAAGTCTGCTCTGGTACAGAGCTCTGAAGTCTCTGTATCGATCGATGCTATATGTTGTACATCGGTCGATGTCTGCTTCTTAAGCATCTCGTGAAGTTTCTCAGCAAATAACTTCATCTTGCCTTCGATGTTAATCAAATGTGTATCGATCGATGGATGGTTATCCTCGTCGATCGATGCGATTGTTTCTGCTTGAAAATTGAGTTGCTTCTGGAATGTATCAGCCTCCTGCTGCATTGCATTCATGCGTAGAGATAATCCATCTACTTCCTTATCTACTAGGAAGTTGATCTCAGCAAGTCTTCTTTCAACTGTCTTCAAACGATCATTCACTGGTGCAATCGTATTGTCCAACTTGATGTGAAAGTAGAGTGATGACACTGTGTTGGTTGTTTCTGTACGCTCCTCCTTAATCTTGGCAATGGATCTCTGTGTGGGAACCGAAATTCGCACTGTCAATTTTCGATTAACAAATATGGAGGAAATCCGAGTTAACCCGATCTTCCTTGAAGGTCCGAATTCTCTGCGTAATCACTTTAGGATCGATAAAAGATAAATAGCAAGATAAGAATGAATGGTCGCTCAGAGGCGTTTTATTTGTTAAAAAGTATGAGTACAAATTTCTCCGAGAGGAGTAGAGATATGTTAACTATCGGAACAACAGAACAAGAGGCGGCCAAGACTTCATAAGCCTTGCCGTACTAGTCTAACCACCTAAGTCCTAAGTTCTCTAAGCTAGCAGAAGTTCTCTAAGTCTAAAATCTCGGATCCTCTTCTCTTCTGCCCCAGCCCTCCTTATATAGTCACTTTAGGTCGGTGGCCCGTTTAACCTTTCGCCTTTGGGCCCAAGTTTATCTCTTTTGGAAATATTCCATTTTCCGTCGATCTTCGTAGTTATCCTCGAGCATTGACATTTATCTGCGGAAACTTAACATTTATCCTACTTTAATAAGTTAGGATAAATTGTCATAGCTCTTATTGGGCTTGGGTCTCCAAAATCGTAAGTGAGCCTGTGGACAAACCTCAAGCCCTCGAACGTTCGTACGATTTCTCGGAAAGATTATCTTTTCCGCAAAAATAAATCTTATAGCCTAAAGAATCGATGTTCAAGTTGATCGTCCTTGTTTTACACGATACATTTTGCGGAAGAACCATCCTTCCTAGCTCTAGTGGTAAAACTTCGAGGATAACTCCAATCGAGTTGAACCGAGGAACGTTAGGTCCATAGCTAAGGTGCTATGACTTCACGGAAACCACGAGGTGCGATCTAAATTGGACAAGCTGGGAACAGACTGGATGCACCGGCGCCCGGGGCCAGCACGGGCGAGCTGGGGTTTCACCCGTAGCCCGTCTCGGGGTTGTACGATGCGACCAAAGGACTCCTTCGAGCTCCTCTGCCCATCGCCCCTTTTTGGCGTCTAAGCGCTTTTTCAGTCCGTCAAGGATGGTCTTGTTGATGGTTTCTGCCTGGCCGTTGCATTGCGGATATCAGGGAGTCGACTTGGTAAGTCGTATCTTCCACTTCTCGCAGAACGCCTCAAATCGGGTAGAGATGAACTGAGACCCGTTGTCTGTCATGATTTCGTAAGGGACCCCGTGTCTGGTGATTATGTTCTTCCATACGAAGTTCTCGACTTGTACGTCTTTGATACTTGCGTAGGAATCTGCCTCCACCCATTTTGAGAAGCAATCCGTGAGGACCAGGAGGAAACGTTTCTGCTTCGAGTTATGCAATGGCCCGACGATGTCCATGGACCATCGCACAAAGGGATACGGAGATGAGATGGACGAGAGGACTTCCGCGGGCTGATGGATCGTCGGTGCGTGCCTTTGGCATTTTTCGCACTTTCGAGCGAACTTCTTGCAGTCTTTGATCATAGTTGGCCAGTAATAAACGTGGCGTTTTATTTTGACTGCGAGAGATCTTCCGCCGGAATGGTTTCCGCACGACCCGGAATGGACCTCCTACATTACTCTTCTCGCTTTTTCGCCTTCAGCGCAGATCATGAGTGGGCCGGAGAATCTCCATTTGTAGATTTCTCCTTCTACCGTTACGTATCGTGCGGCCTGAGTCTTGATTTTGCGGGCTGCCCATTTTTTGCCAGGAAGTGTTCCGGTGATTATGTACGCTCGGATTGGTTCCAGCCAAGGGCTGTCGCAGCCGTATTCCGACTGACCCATGTTTTCTTCCGGTGGGTCATCCATTTCTTCCGCGTTTTCGATTTGTGCTCGAATAAGATTGGCGATCACTGGCGGTCCGATGCTTGGATGTTCAATGAACTCGACGGGGATTACCCGACTTAGTCCAAGGTCTGAACTCGACGCGAGTGCGGCCAAGGCATCTGCCTGAGTGTTTTCCGAGCGAGGAATCCTAGTGAGGGCGAAGTGGTCGAAGTTTCGGGAGAGATCTTGGATGAGTTTAAGATATGCGTCCATTCTTTCGTCCCTTGCTTCATATTCCCCGCTGTACTGATTGGCGACTAAGTGAGAGTCACAGTAAGCGTGAATGTTGCGGATCTTCAGCCCTCGGGCTAGCCGTAACCCCACAACGAGTGCCTCATATTCGGCCTCGTTGTTTGACGCATGGAACTCCAATCGGAACGACTGCTCCATGATTTCACCAGTCGGAGACGTGAGCTGGATTCCGATCCCGTATCCTTGTTTGGACGATGATCCGTCGACGTGAAGGACCCAAGTTGAGTTCGGTTCTATGTTCGTCATATCTCCTATCGGTAATTCCACCAAGAAGTCCGCCAATACTTGAGACTTTTTGCAGGTTCTTGGGCGGTACTCTACGTCGTACTCGCTTAGTTCGATTGCCCATTTTGCGAGTCGTCCTGACTGACTTGGACTGTGCAAAATCGTTCGCAAGGGGAAGGTGGTGAGGATTAAATGGTATGCGACTGAAAATTCGGCCGGAGTTTTCTTGCCGACGTTACAACCGCAAATTCTAGCTTCTCAATCAGGGGATATCGGGTCTCAGCGTCTAGCAACGTTTTGCTTATGTAGAAGATTGGTTTCTGCTCACCGCGTTCTTCTCTAATCAAAACGCTGCTTACCGCTGTTGTGGATACTGCAATGTACATGAACAAGGGTTCTCTGTAACATCCCCGTCCCGCAGTCCGAGCTGAAATCAGTCCAAGGTCGAGTAGTACTTGAACTGATCAGACGAGCCAAGCATGGTCCGGATAGTATGGGTCGGTTTGAGACAGTATGTCTGGTCCGGACAGAGCTGTTGAGCTGGTCGGACTTAGCTGGTCGGATTTGGACAAGTCAGTTTGACTTGTCATCCGAGCTCAGCTAGTCTATGTACGGATGTACGTTTTGATGGGAACTGACACCGAGCTAAACATGAACTGATTAGAAAAGGAACTGGCGGGAGCAGTTATCTGGCGGTTACTGAAAACAGTTACTGAGGCGGTTACGAGGTGGTTATCAGGAACGGTTACTAAGCGGTTACCGGGTCGGTTATAGGAGCAGTTCCGGAGCAGTTACTGGATGCATAACCGACTGGGACGGTTTAGTTCTGGAACCGCTAAGGCGGTTAGACAGCAGTTGGAACCGCTGGGAGTTACCGAGAAACTGTCATGGCGGTTGGCCGAGAGAGAAACCGTCTAGGACGGTTACAGATTGGATGGGACGCGTGGGAACAGTTAGAAAGTGACGGTTTTGGGCTGGAAACCGTCCAACCGCTCATTAAAACTGGTTTCCGCGAACAGAGAAAGGGATCTCTTCCGGACGGGATTTCCAGACAGAAAACAGAGAGAAAAAATACGAAGAGAGTGCGATCTGATGGGAAACGGAGAGAGAGTTGGCCGGAAGGCCGATCGGAGTTGCAGTTAGTGACCGCGGGTCTGTTTGTTTCACTGCGGCCTTGTCTATTCAGAGAATGGATTGGATCGTACTGCGGAAACTGGATCGATGGGATGAGAAGGACGAAGATCATCAAAGGGAACTGATCGGAATGATCATCGGATTAGTCTGTACCGACGGAAGACGCGTACTGATGGATCGCGGAAGACGCGTACTGATGGAACGCGGCAATACTGAAACCTTCGGTGGATGTGGAGAGATGCGGCGTGGGTTCTGGAGTTAGTTTACTGTCTGGTACGATGTACTGATCGGATATTGTATACTGGAACGTGGAAGATTGTCTGGGTGGATCGATAGGTTGGTCGGTGGGTGCGGACCGTCAACATGTGGGTGCTGAGCGTGGCTTGGAACCGCGGCATGTTCTGGATACGATGGAGAGTTCTACTGTACCGTTCGGTCGAACTGAACGATAGATCAGACACAAGACGTGGGACGATCGGAACAAAGGAAGAATGCGGTGCTAATGAGATCCGTCTGATCGGCTGATTGGATGCAATGATTACTGGAGACGTACTGAAGGGGAACGACTGGGTAATGGGATCGAGTTACTGGAGCGGACGGATAAAGAGAGTTGGATATGGATACAGGACGGACTGGATGGCTGTATGAGCCGAGTAGTGTACTGACTGATCATGGTGGGTTCAGAACGGGTTCTGGGACGCCAGTAGGACTGGCGTACAGGATGGCTGGTCAGAGACCAAGCCGTCTCTCCTGTTTATTAGTCATGTGGGGATGGTTGGCTGAGTGACTAAGGAACAAGGGGATTCAGTTAAGTAACTGATCGAGCTGGCTGAATATGGACGGATGGAAGATAATGAAGGCAGGGTGGAAGGAGCGTATGGATGGACAGCTAACCGAGCATCAAGGCAGTAAGGTACATATTTATTATACTGTTGATGTCTTGCATATTTACATGTTTTTAGTTATCATATCTTATGCATTTTTGCTCATTTAGATTAGGCTTTAGGCATCTTTAGACTCATTTTGCATTCATAAGTCCCTATTAGGTGTTGGAGCACACTTTGGAGATATTGAAGATGTTTGGGAGTTTTGTGATGAAAAAGAAGGGTTTAAAGATGAACATGGACAGAGGCCTTAGGAATACCTTCTGTGCTAATATTTTGTGGAGACATGGCATTCTGAGTTAGCTTTCCAATGGAAGTGGTTTCAAGACATTTGGAGCCATATTGGAGGAGTTATGATCAATTGAGTGGAAGCATGTCAAGCAACCCGGGTGAGCACACCCGAGTCCAACCATCAAACCTCGCCTGGACAAGCTCAGGACGCGGCCAGGACAACCCGGGGACAAGCACCCGCACGTCCTGCTAGCTGCTGGACACCCACCACGCGGCCGAACACACCCGGCCTAGAGAGGCCGCACGGCCTGGACGCCGGACGAGCAGGACATACCCGGCCTGGGCATACCCGGCCTGGACAGGCACTAGCTGACCCGGGTGGCTCAGTTTCTTCCTTTCTCCTTGTTTCTCATTGGTCGAAAATCACTTGGCCAAGGGCTTTTTAGACTTTCTCCTTTATGTTTTTAAGGGTTTCCAAGCCCCATATAAATACTCTTGTATCCCCTTTGAGGGACTTATGTTATTTTATGATCTAAGAACAAAACCTTTGAGTAAAGCTTCATCTTTGAATTATTAATCTCATCTCATCTTGTGTTCTTGATTGTTTATCTCATCTCCTTTCTTTCTCTATATGTTTATGCTTGAATCTCTCATGGGTTTAAGAATAAGCATGTGGATTAGTGAGTAGATTCTTCTAAGATCCATGGGTTAGGGTGATAGAGAGTGATTAAGTTAGATCCAAGGTGTCTAGAATTAGATCTATCATTTCCTTGCATAGATTTGGTGTTTTTAAAGCTATATTTGAGTTGGCCTCTCAAACATAGAGCTATAGGCATTTCATGCCCGGAAGGTGTTCTATGAAATGCCTGAACCAACTCATCTATGCTTTTAGCTTGCTTTGCCTAAGGGATTAGTTGTCTTAGAGGCTAGGATTGCTATTAGACTCATTCTCATTGTTTGCTTTGATCATTACAGCCAAAGGGATTTGGTGTACTTGGGTGATCATAGCAAAAGAGCATTCATCTAGGGATAGAGCTTGCTTAGTTTAGTTGTCTAGGCATAAGGATTAGATTGATTGAAAAGTTAGCATCTTGGATTGAAGCTTAATCATTTGATATCAAGTCCCTATACCCATGGGTCTTGCTCTCCTCATAAGAAAGAAAGTTTGCTTTTTGTTGTGTTTTACTTATTGTTCTAGTTTAATCACCATTCTCTCTAATGGTTGCATTTAGATTGAGCATAGGCTTGCATTCCCTCTGTTTCATTGTCACTTAGGACTGGTTCGACAATCTTATATACTACATCATTTGATTAGAATCTGAAAAGTTCTATCATCAAATTGGCGCCGTTGCCAAATTCTAAGTTGATTGTGACATTGGGATTTAGTCACTTGCTTGAGACTAAATCATTTTTCTTTTCTTGTGATATTGATTCTCCTTTTGCATTTTCCTTTGATTTTCAGGTGTATGAACACAAGAAGCAGGGGTGCAACTAACCTGGTTCCCACTGTTGAAGAGATAGCTACACTTGAGAGGGAAATAGCAAGAAGGAGAAGAGAAGAGGAGCAACAAGCTCACATTCAGAGATTGGGGTTTGAGATGGATGATCATCAACCCCAAGAAGGCAATGGTCAAGGAGCTGACAACCTTAGACCACAGCGCCAGCAACAACAACACCCACAGCGGCCAGCTAGAGCCATTGGCACATATGACCGTCCTCACATTCATGGCAACAGGACAGGCATCCGTGCACCAGCTGTGGAAGCTAATAACTTTGAGATCAAGTCAGGCTTGTTGAATGTGATTGAGAACAACAAGTACCATGGCTTGGCTGTAGAAGACCCATTTGATCACTTGGACAAGTTTGATAGCTATTGTGGCTTGTCCAAGACCAATGGTGTGTCAGAAGATGCCTTCAAGCTCAAGTTGTTTCCATTCTCTCTAGGAGACAAGGCACGCCAATGGGAGAAATCTCTACCTAGTGACTCCATCACTACTTGGGATGATTGTAAGAAGGCCTTCTTGGAGAAATTTTTCTCCACATCAAGGACAGCCAAGCTGAGGAATGAGATCTCTAGTTTCCAGCAGAAGAACTTGGAAAGCTTTAGTGAAGCATGGGAAAGGTTCAAGGGATATCAAGCTAAGTGCCCACACCATTGCTTCTCAAAGGAGAGTGTACTGAGCACATTCTATAGAGGTGCCCTTCCTGAGTTTAGAGCAAGATTGGACACAGCAAGCAATGGCTTCTTCATGGGCAGGTCTGAAGAAGATGCTGAGGAGCTGGTGGACAACATGGTCAAGAGTGATTCAGTCTACAGTGGAGAACATGACAGGGCTGATAGAACAACCAGAGCTGATGACAACCAGACCAAGAAGGAAATAAAATCCTTGCAAGATAAGATAGACTTGCTGATTGCTAACCAAGCCAAGCAGGAGCAGATTCACTTTGTGGGTGGTCTAAATCAAGAAACTCCTCCTAAGGTTAATGAAGTTGAAGGGTTAGAAGGGCAAGAAGAGCTTTGCTTCATCAACAACAATGGTTCTTGGTACAGGAAGGAGCCTAACTTTCAGTACAACAATTACCAGCAAAGGTCTTACCCCAACAACCAGCAAGGAGGCTACACCAACAACCAGCAAGGAGGTTATCAACCAAAGCAAAACACTCAACAAGGGAGCTACCAGCCTAGGCAGAATCCTCCTCCTGGTTTTGCAAACCATGGCAATCAATCTACTCAAGCTCAAGGAAGCTCCTCCCAAGCTAAAGCTCCAGATTCATCTATGGAAGCTATGTTCAAACAATTGTTGGAAGGTCAAGCTAGAGCAGCCAAAGACATTGGCCATGAGTTCAAGACTGTTCACTCCAAGATAGACAGCAGCTACACTGAGCTAAACAACAAGATTAGAGCTTTGGAGAATCAATTTGCTTCTATGAACTCTCAGCCAAGTCGCCAACAAGGAACATTACCAGGAAAGCCAGAGCAAAACCCCAAAGAACCAATGAAGGCAATCACTTTGAGAAGTGGTAGAGAGCTACCTCCAAGAACTCTCCCCAAGGATGGTGAGAAACTAAGTGGGGGGGGTGGCTATCAACATTGATGATGATGTTGTGATTGTGGATGAGAAAGTTGATGAGGAGATTTTAGAAAAGATTGTTGAAGCTAAGGGCAAAGGAAAGGTTGGAGAAGAGAAGCAAACACCAAAGCATGGTGAAGTTACTACTCCAACAAAGGAGTCTTCTTTTGTTCCTCCTCCCTATGAACCTAAGCTGCCATTTCCTGGAAGATTCAAGAGGCAACTTTTGGAGAAGTACAAAGCACTCTTTGAGAAGCAATTGAGTGAAGTTCAAGTTACAATGCCAATCATTGATGCCTTCATGCTTGTTCCTCAATACAGCAAGTTCTTGAAGGATGCTGTGGCTGCCAAGAAGAAGGAAATGGAAGGCATGATGGTTCTTACTCATGAGTGCAGTGCCATCATCCAGAGATTGACAATCCCTAAGAAGCTAGAGGATCCAGGCTGCTTTACCCTACCTTGTGCCATTGGTCCTTTAATGTTTGAGAGATGTCTATGTGATTTGGGAGCTAGTGTCAGTCTCATGCCTCTATCTGTTGCCAAGAAGCTTGGGTTTAGCCAATACAAGAAGTGCAAACTCTCTTTGGTGCTTGCTGACCGCTCAGTCAAATTCCCCATTGGTATCCTTGAAGACCTCCCTGTAATGGTGGGAAATTGTGAAATCCCCACTGATTTTGTTGTTCTTGAGATGGATGAAGAAGCTAGAGACCCCTTGATCCTTGGAAGACCATTCTTACCCACAGCAGGAGCCCTTATCAATGTGAAAGAAGGCAAGATTGATCTTCATTTGGGGAAAGAGCACACTCTCCATTTTGATGTCAACGAGGTAATGAAGAGGTCAACTGTGCAAGGCCAAGTGTTCTACATAGAGGAGATGGAAGCTCTTGCTGATGAGCTCCTTGAGGAATTGGCACGTGGAGAGTTGACAATAGAGGACCCTTTGCAGCATGCTTTGACAGTGGATAAAGAGGTCCAAGTGGTTGAGAACAAGGAGAGCGAGGCTATTGCAGCCATGCTGGATTCTCGAAAGAAGATTGCTGATAGAGGCCAGTATGAGGAGCTTAAACAAGAGGCATGTCAAGCTGTTTCAGCCACTCAACAAGAGAACACCAAACAAGATGATTGGAGTGAGCTCAAGGCACCAAAAGTGGAGCTAAAACCTCTTCCCCATGGTGTAAGGTACGCATTTCTAGGCCCTAATGAGACATATCCTGTCATTGTGAGTAGTGAACTTACTGAACTTGAGCTTTCTCAACTTTTAAATGCACTTAAAAGGTTTAGAAAAGCCATTGGATACTCACTAGATGATATTAAGGGGATATCACCTTCTTTGTGCATGCATAGGATACATCTAGAGGATGAATCAATGACTTCTATAGAACATCAAAGGAGGTTAAATCCTAACCTTAAAGATGTTGTAAAGAAGGAGATTCTCAAGCTCTTAGATGCTGGTGTTATCTACCCTATTTCAGATTCTAAATGGGTATCTCCTGTGCATGTAGTTCCAAAGAAGGGTGGTATCACTGTGGTTAAAAATGACAAGGATGAATTGATACCAACTAGAACCATAACTGGCCATAGGATGTGTATTGATTATAGAAAGCTCAACTCACCATCTAGAAAAGATCACTTTCCATTGCCATTCATTGATTAAATGCTTGAGAGACTTGCAAACCATCCTTTCTATTGTTTTCTTGATGGGTATTCAGGGTTCTTCCAAATCCCCATTCATCCCAATGATCAAGAGAAGACAACATTCACATGCCCCTATGGCACCTTTGCTTATCGAAGGATGCCATTTGGGTTATGTAATGCTCCAGCAACCTTTCAAAGGTGCATGATGTCTATCTTCTCGGATCTCATTGAGGATATAGTGGAGGTATTCATGGATGATTTCTCTGTCTACGGATCTTCGTTTTCTGCTTGTTTGTCCAACTTGTGCAGGGTCCTACAGAGATGTGAAGACACCAACCTAGTGCTGAATTGGGAGAAGTGTCATTTCATGGTCAAAGAGGGAATTGTGCTGGGACACAAGATTTCAGAAAAGGGTATTGAAGTGGACAAAGCTAAGATTGAGGTGATGGTCAGCTTGCCCCCACCAAAGACAGTGAAAGACATCAGGAGCTTCCTTGGCCATGCTGGATTCTATAGAAGATTCATCAAGGACTTCTCAAAGATTGCTAGACCAATGACCAAGTTGCTGTGCAAGGAGGCTGCTTTCAGCTTTGATGAAGATTGTCTTGAGGCTTTCAAGAAGATAAAGGGTGACCTTGTTAGTGCTCCCATAGTTCAACCACCTGATTGGGACCTCCCCTTTGAGATAATGTGTGATGCTAGTGATTTTGCTGTTGGGGCTGTCCTGGGGCAGAAGAAGGATGGCAAAACTCATGTCATTTATTATGCTAGCCAAACATTGAATGATGCGCAGATGAGGTATGCCACAACAGAGAAGGAGATGCTGGCCATTGTCTTCGCCTTTGAGAAATTCAGAAGCTACCTGGTGGGTTCTAAGGTCATTGTGTATACTGACCATGCAGCTTTGAGACATCTCCTAGCAAAGAAGGATGCCAAGCCAAGACTACTAAGGTGGATCCTTTTGCTTCAAGAGTTTGACTTGGAGATTAGAGACAAGCCAGGGATTGAGAATGGAGTTGCTGATCACTTGTCCAGGTTGAGAATTGAAGGTGGAATCCCTATTGATGAGGGCCTCAGAGAAGAGCATGTCCTAGCCATCATGTCAGTGGTAGCAGCCATTGAGACTGGAAAAAAGATTGAAGAGGTTAAGGCAGCTGAAGAGAACGGACCTTGGTATGCTGATTTGGTTAACTATTTAGCCACTGGAAAAGAGCCATTGGGACTTGCAGGGTATGAGAAGAAGAAGTTCTACAAAGATGTGAAGAGATACTATTGGGATGAACCATACCTCTACACCCTATGCAAGGATCAGATTTATAGAAGAGTGGTGGCTGAAGAAGAAGTTGAAGGAATCCTCTCACATTGCCATGGATCTTCCTATGGAGGCCATTTTGCTCCATTCAAGACTGTCTCTAAGGTGTTACAAGCTGGATTTTGGTGGCCACACATGTTCAGGGACTCACAAGACTTCATTTCAAAATGTGACTCTTGCCAAAGGAGTGGGAACATTACTAAAAGAAATGAGATGCCTCAAAACCCAATCTTGGAAGTGGAAGTGTTTGATGTTTGATGTTTGGGGGATTGATTTCATGGGACCCTTCCCATCTTCCTATGGCAACAAATACATTTTGGTGGCTGTGGACTATGTATCAAAGTGGGTGGAAGCAATAGCAAGTCCTACAAATGATTCAAGAGTAGTGGTCAAAATGTTCAAGAGCACTATTTTCCCAAGATTTGGAGTTCCAAGAGTGGTCATAAGTGATGGAGGTTCACACTTCATCAACAAGGTATTTGAGAGTCTTCTCAAGAGGAATGGAGTAAAGCACAAGGTTGTAACACCTTATCACCCTCAAACTAGTGGCCAAGTGGAAGTCTCCAACAAGCAAATCAAGGGGATCTTGGAAAAGGTTGTAGGAACCAAGAGGAAGGATTGGTCAGCCAAGCTTGATGATGCTCTTTGGGCATATAGAACAGCATTCAAGACTCCTCTAGGCACCACTCCCTTCAACATTGTCTATGGAAAGTCTTGCCACCTGCCAGTTGAGCTTGAATACAAGGCATTGTGGGCTGTGAAGCTTCTAAACTTTGACATCAAGTGTGCAAAGGAGAAAAGACTTCTTCAACTCAACGAGCTAGATGAGATAAGGATGGATGCTTTTGAGAACTCAAGGATTTACAAGGAAAAGACAAAGGCCTTCCATGACAGGCACATCCTCAAGAGAGAGTTCAAGGTAGGAGATCAAGTGCTTCTTTACAACTCTAGACTGAAGCTATTTCCAGGAAAGCTAAAGTCAAGGTGGTCTGGTCCATTTGTGATCAAAGAAGTGAGACCCTATGGAGCCATTGTGCTTTGGAACAAGGATGGTGGAGAATTCACAGTGAATGGCCAAAGACTCAAGGAATACATGGCCGCAGTACCAAAGGAGGATGGGACATCAACCCCACTCTCTGATGCTCCCCTTGCCTAACTTCAAAGGAGGCAAAGTCAAGCTAGTGACTTTAAACAAGCTCACTTGGGAGGAAGTCCCATGGTTATCCTTGTACATATTGCATTAGGATTCTTTTTATTTTTCATCAAAAAGTCCTTTGAATGATGATGGGGCTAGATTGGGAGTTTTGGAGATGAGTTCACTGCGGTTTTGAGATGGAAGAGACATGAAAGGAAGTGGGTTAAACTAGGTGAAATTCAGACTTGGGAGCAGGACGGATGTACCCGGGTGGTGCTACCCGAGACACGGCACCCGCACGGGTGAATCAAGCCGGACGGACGGACGAGCAGGACGGATGTACCCGGGTGGTGCTACCCGGGACAAGGCACCCGCACGGGTGATTCAAGCAAGACGGACGGACGAGCAGGACGGATGTACCCGGGTGGTGCTACCCGGGACACGGCACCCGCACGGGCGATTCAAGCAAGACGGACGGACGTACCCGAGTGGACCTACTCGGGACGCAACGCCCGCACGGGACAGGGAGCACCCGGGTGGACCTACGCGGGATGCGCCACCCGCACGGGACGATCGAGCACACGCGGGTGTACGTACCCGAGCCAGTCCGAACGCCCCAGCACCCGCGTCCCATTTTCACCCGCGTGACGACCCGAACGCGACCCGCCCGGCCCAGGTAAGTGTTTCTTCCCTTATTTCCGACCCAAACCCACCTAAGCCCGCCCAGAACCATCCCCACCCGACCCAGGAACATTTTAAAACCCTAAGCCACCCCCTCTTTCCTTATTCCATCTTCTTCCTCACATCAAAATCCTCTCTAGCCTCCAAGAACAAAAATTCCCATAACTTTGCCAAATCTTAACCAAATCACAAGTTTCTTCTTCCCACATCAAGACCTTCCTCCCCTAGACCTAATTCCTTGAACCCTTTCATCTTTATCCTTCATCCAAAGCAAGGTATGGTATCTCTAAGTTCAAATTCGTAACCCTCATGAACCCTAAAAATTTGAACTTGAAATTTGAGCTTTTTCTTGCTAATTTCTTGTAAATTAGACTAGGGATTGCTTGTATATCATGCTGGGTAGTTGATTTCATGGTGGAATTGAGATTAATTTGAACTTTGGCAAATTAGGGTTCATGAGATTTGGGGGTTTTTGAAAAGGCTCTTACTTTTGGTTGATTATGGTCTAGGTTGATTGGAATTGATGTTCTAGAGCTTGTTTAGCATTCAATTTCAGCTGGCTTGATGTGTTTACTTGGATTTCAACTTGATTAAGTTCCCTTGTTCATAAAAAAAAAAAAAAAAAAAAATTTTGCATCTTGTGCACTTGAGAGCTTGGTTACTTTGATAGTCTTTCTAGGTTGCTGGTTCTAGACTAGGTTTGCAAGTGTTCATTCCATCTTTTCTCTTTTCCAGCATATTCTCTCTTCCTTGTGCTTTATCTTGTCCAAGTCTTGATATTTTTCAGGTTCCAATGGGAAGGAAAGATGAGAAACTGATTGCACAAGAGAAGGCCGAGGCTGCTAAGAACCACACTGCTAAGTTCGGAAAAGCGTTACGCTCTATGCCTGAATCCGAGGAAGAACGTAGGCAACAAGCTCTGGCTATGTTGAGAGAGAAGGCACAAGCCAAGAAGGCTAGACACAGTTTGGTTGATGGGGCAGCAAAGAAACACAAGGATGAAGGAAAAAGAGTGGCTGATGTTGGTAATAAGACTAGCAAGGAGGATGGCAAGAGGTTGGCTAGTGATGAGAGAGTGCTTGATGATGCTTACAAGAAAGCCAAGAAAGATGGCAAGAGGGTGGCTGTTGGTGATGATAAGAGCACTCCTTCAAAGAAAGCTAGAGCTCCAAGATCTCACAGTATGGGACCTCTTGTTTTGGAGAAGAACACAAAGAAAGATGCTGAGAAACCCAAACTTCCCACCAAGATCAGAATCAAAGCACCAAACCCAAAGCAATTGGCACCTCCACCCTTGGTGCCAGTAGATACAACTGTTGAAGAAGCATCCTCTCCAATTGAAAGTGAGGCTGAGCAAGAAACTTTCGAAAAGTTAGGTTTCAACCCTCGTAGAGATCGACAAAGGAAGCCGACTGAAGTTGAACTATTGGAGCAGATGAGGCAAGGAGTATCTTGGCCTCCAACCAGATTTGCTGATGAGAGGCTAATGAGGGAGCTAGAAATTGACCAAGACATAAAGGATTTGCTTGCTCTCATGAACATGGACAGCTTCTATTCAATGGCTCACCCAACATATAAAGAAGTCTCTTGCCAATTCTTGGCATCCTTGGAGGTCACATTCCACTCTTCTCAACATGAGGAACAAGGGTGGGGAAGAATCAGCTTCAAGATAGATGGGAAGCCTTATTTCATGACCTTCACTGAGATTGGAGAGGTGCTAGGCCTCAAGGATTTGAAGGAGTCATCTTTGCCTAAGCTGAAAGGACTTCCTAAAGGAAAGACACTTGCCCACTTCACTTACAAGTTCTTATCAGGCAAGGATAGGGTGTCCAGCAGAGACAAGAATGCATCTATCAGACATCCATCAGTCCGCTACCTCCATAGGCTGATTGTCCACACCATCTACCCAAGGAAGGAGCAAAGCAACGTGAATGGAGAAGACTTGAACCTCATGCACCAGGCCATCCAACACTTTGCCTTACCTCCTCACCTACCTGAAGTTCCCACTGATTTCTACGCTGAATTTGGTATGGTTGGATACTTTGTGAGGCGCCTTATGTACTACAAGGAGTATGCTTGGACAAACAGGGATCCAGAGGCTCAGATTGGAATAGGCGGCTTGATCACACCTTTACTTGCGCACCAGGGTATTGATTTGGGAGATGATGCATCCGGTCCCTCTTTCATTGATCTCACCTACTTAAAGTCAGCTCATTACTTCTCTGGAAGATACGATGGGAAGTGTGTTTACTCGTACTTGAGAGGCCCCACCACAGTTGAGCTGCTTCTCCCTAACTATGAGCTCACTACTTTGAGCACACCAGGTACTATGAGTTTTGATATCAGTGAGCAGCATCTCCTGGGCAGTCATGGAGCTCTTGGCCCTATGACATTGAAGATGAATGAGAAAGCAGCAGCAAAGGCAGCTAAGTTTGATCAGGGATACTCAAGCCGAGCCACAGCTCATCTCTTTGGTCCTCCTCGCTATACGTTTGAGCAATGCACAGGTGCTTTGCCTTTTGGTCCCATTCGCCAAGCTCATGACCAGATTAGCACACTGCAAAGGTGGAACAGAGCTCAAGATAGGACCATCTTCAAGCTCACCAAGAAGTGCAAGGAATTGAGGAAAACTGTAAAGAGACAAGCTGAAGCTTCAGCTAAGTTCATGAGAAAGGTTGCTGATGTCCTGACTAAGGGAGCTGTAGCAGGCTGCAAGGCTGAGGACTTCGATCTTGAGACTTTCCTTGCACCACTTCCTCTACCCCTTCTCGACCCAAACGCACCACAAACCGAGAAGCAAGCCCTCCGCAGCTTGAGGAACCCCTACATCGCCCCATCCGCGTCCGGAAACAAGTCACCAAGCCTAAGCACCACTGCTGATGAAGATGAGTCTGAGAGTGAGGCATCAGCCTCTTCCCATGCTCCATAGAGGTACTCCAACACCCTACCATTGTATATACCATTTATCATTTCATTTAGCTTTATTTTTCTTCCTTTGGGCCCTTCTCAACATTTAACAAACACAGAGACTGTGTGAATTAAGTGTGGGGGAGGTGCCAAGTTGCTGATCATCTTGTGTTTTATGTCATGAGCATGCATTTGTAGATAGTTATTGCATAAAAAAAAAAAAAGAGGAGCAATCATGTAGTTGCATTAGGATTGAGTCTAGATCATTCAATTGCATAGAAAAAAAAAATCATCATAAAGGTTGCGTCACGCATAAGGGGACAAGGATGATAGTTGCCTTGAAAAGATGCTCATGCTAAGTTCTTAAAGTGATACCCTTCATAAGCATAGTAAGTAGCTTGAGCAATCTTAGGATGGCTTGTAAACTTTTTGCCTTGAAATCTCTTCCTAAAGCTTATTTGATTGATTGATGCCATCTCTTTGAAGTTTGCTCCTGTCATATTTAGACTCTAGTCTCTTGCTCATGGTCCCTTGTGTACTAAGTCATGGATAGAACACTTGAGCTGTCCCTCCCATTCTTTGTCTATCTTTTTGGACAAGCTCAAGTGGCACTCCACGCCCTAAAACCCTTACCTCCTTTCAAGCTTTCATTATTTGTTGAGTGAGGCCTTCTTTGGAAAGCTTTACATGTGCATAATGTTGACAGTATTGGGGACGACAATGCTTGATCTCCATTTTAGCTAGATTACACACTCATTAATGTCTAGCTTCTAGGATGGGGGTGAGTGTTGTATGGTATGATCTTGAGGAAATGAAAGGTTTATGAAAGAAAAGGTTGACTCATGAGACTCCATTGTTATAAGTGATTAAGTCTAGAAGGGATAAGAGGAATGAAAGATTGTAAGCTCCAAATAGTTTGAAAAGTCTTGGCCCCCATAAAAAAAAAAAAAAGGAGAAAAAGAAAAAAAAAAAAAAAAAAAATAATGAAAGGGGGCTAGCAATATCTAGAAAGAGCTGAAAAGAGTTTGAAATGTGTAAATTCCCTTGTAGACTTCATTAAGGAGGAGTTTCAAATGAGAAAATATCTTGAGCATTTGGGGGAAATCTTTGGGTGAGAGATGTGAGTGGCATTTTGGCATTGGGAATAAAGATGTGATCTATGTATTTTGGGAAAGGGTAGAACAATGGAGATTGAGCATTGTATGCATGAGTTGATCCCTTTCTTAGATATATTATGTGCAATGTCAAGGCTACTTGTTTTGAGAGTGAACCACCCCTTGAAAGATCCCTTTGAACCCCTTGTTTCACTTGAATAAAACCTTCTACCACCAAACCAAATGACTTGGACCATTTGACCATTTGCAAGAAGTCTTTTGAGTTTGCTTAATGATTGTTAGAGGGCAAATGGAATTGTGGGTTGTGGATTCATGATGAGTAAGTGTAGGGATCAAAGGAGTTAAGATAGGCCTTGTTAAGTTAGAGTTGGATTGAGTTTTTGCTCCTGCTACTTGGTATGCTTGTGCAAGGTTATCAAGTTGAGAACTAAGAAGAGCATCATTTTGGCTATGAGTCCCCTCCTTCAAACCTCTCCTCCTTAGTCCTTGCAAGTTTACTTGTGGACAAGTAAAGGACTAGTGTGGGGGAGTTGATGTCTTGCATATTTACATGTTTTTAGTTATCATATCTTATGCATTTTTGCTCATTTAGATTAGGCTTTAGGCATCTTTAGGCTCATTTTGCATTCATAAGTCCCTATTAGGTGTTGGAGCACACTTTGGAGATATTGGAGATGTTTGGGAGTTTTGTGATGAAAAAGAAGGGTTTAAAGATGAACATGGACAGAGGCCTTAGGAATACCTTCTGATGCTAATATTTGGTGGAGACATGGCATTCTGAGTTAGCTTTCCAATGGAAGTGGTTTCAAGACATTTGGAGCCATATTGGAGGAGTTATGATCAATTGAGTGGAAGCATGTCAAGCAACCCGGGTGAGCACACCCGAGTCCAACCATCAAACCTCGCCTGGACAAGCTCAGGACGCGGCCAGGACAACCCGGGGACAAGCACCCGCACGTCCTGATTGTGCTGAACGCCTAAAACGGACGCGGTCCATACCACCCGAGCACAAAGACCCGCACGGGACGGACGGACTGGACGCGACCAAGGACGCACCCGACCTTGCCTCACCCGCGTACCAGCAGACACCCGACAGCACCTGCCCGACCTGGACGACCCGCACGTTCTGATGCTAGACGAGCTCCGGACGCGTCCAGCACCACCCGGACCAGGACACTCGGACGTCCCACAGTTCCTCTTACCCGCGTACCAGCCTGCACACCCGACTAGTACCACCCGGCCACGCACACCCGCACGTCCTGCTAGCTGCTGGACACCCACCACGCGGCCGAACACACCCGGCCTAGAGAGGCCGCACGGCCTGGACGCCGGACGAGCAGGACATACCCGGCCTGGGCATACCCGGCCTGGACAGGCACTAGCTGACCCGGGTGGCTCAGTTTCTTCCTTTCTCCTTGTTTCTCATTGGTCGAAAATCACTTGGCCAAGGGCTTTTTAGACTTTCTCCTTTATGTTTTTAAGGGTTTCCAAGCCCCATATAAATACTCTTGTATCCCCTTTGAGGGACTTATGTTATTTTATGATCTAAGAACAAAACCTTTGAGTAAAGCTTCATCTTTGAATTATTAATCTCATCTCATCTTGTGTTCTTGATTGTTTATCTCATCTCCTTTCTTTCTCTATATGTTTATGCTTGAATCTCTCATGGGTTTAAGAATAAGCATGTGGATTAGTGAGTAGATTCTTCTAAGATCCATGGGTTAGGGTGATAGAGAGTGATTAAGTTAGATCCAAGGTGTCTAGAATTAGATCTATCATTTCCTTGCATAGATTTGGTGTTTTTAAAGCTATATTTGAGTTGGCCTCTCAAACATAGAGCTATAGGCATTTCATGCCCGGAAGGTGTTCTATGAAATGCCTGAACCAACTCATCTATGCTTTTAGCTTGCTTTGCCTAAGGGATTAGTTGTCTTAGAGGCTAGGATTGCTATTAGACTCATTCTCATTGTTTGCTTTGATCATTACAGCCAAAGGGATTTAGTGTACTTGGGTGATCATAGCAAAAGAGCATTCATCTAGGGATAGAGCTTGCTTAGTTTAGTTGTCTAGGCATAAGGATTAGATTGATTGAAAAGTTAGCATCTTGGATTGAAGCTTAATCATTTGATATCAAGTCCCTATACCCATGGGTCTTGCTCTCCTCATAAGAAAGAAAGTTTCCTTTTTGTTGTGTTTTACTTATTGTTCTAGTTTAATCACCATTCTCTCTAATGGTTGCATTTAGATTGAGCATAGGCTTGCATTCCCTCTGTTTCATTGTCACTTAGGACTGGTTCGACAATCTTATATACTACATCATTTGATTAGAATCTGAAAAGTTCTATCATCAACTGTCAGTCTTAGTGACTTGTGTGGGAACCGAAATTCATACCGTCAATTTTAATGAATAAAAACGGAGGAAAGCCAAGTTAACCCGACTTTCCCTGAAGGTCCGGATTCTCTGTGACAGCCAACGACAAGTGACCGAATAAATGCGGAAAAGGTTTTGTTAAGATTTGAGACTGGAACTTAAGAAAGGCTGCCTACGTACCCCTTTCGAGGATCAAGTCGGACGTAGTTCAGTTAGAAAGAATTGAACAAGAGATCGAACCTTCTGGGCGGGTTCGTCTAGTATGAGCGTTTATCATAGAAACAGGCATGTCGAAGATAACGCCTAGGGTTTCTATGTGCGGAGCTCTTAAGTAAAAGAATTGTCCGATCCTTCCGAGAGGAGCGGAGATTTGCGAGCAGGAGGCGGCCAGACGTTCTAGGGCCTGGTTCGTCTAGTATGAGCGTTGGTCATAGAAACGGGCATGTCGAAGATAATGCTTAGGGTTTCTATGTGCGGAGCTCTGAGTAAAAGTATAGTTAGATCCTTCCGAGAGGAACAGGGGTCTGCGGAGAAGATAAAACTAGAACAAGAGGCGGCCAGACGTTCTAAGTCCTGCCTCGCTGGCCTAACCGCCTAAGTTCTAAGTTCTCTAAGCTAGCAGGAGTTCTCTAAGTCTAGATTCTTGGATTTTCGGATCATTCTCTCCTCTGCTCTTGCTCTCCTTATATACTCACTCTTAGGTCGGTTTGCCTTAAGATGATGGACCTCGCCTTTGGGCCCAAGCTTATCTCTTCAGGAAGTATTCCATTTATGTCGATCTTCGTAATTATCCTCGAGTTTTCGCTGACTTGATGTTTATCCGATGTTCGGGAAATCGGGTAAACCGTCATAGCCTGATTGGGCCTGAATTCTTAAAATCGTAAGTAAGTCCGTGGACTTGTCTTAAGTCGTTGAACGTTTTATACGATTTCTCGGAAAGACTATTTTTCTCGTAAAATAAACCGTATAGCCTAAAGGATCGATGTTCAAGTTAATCGACCTTGTTTTATACGATATCTTCTACGAGAAATCCAATCCTTCTAGTTTTTGTCGTAAAACATCGAGGATGATTCCAATCGAGTCGAAGGATGTTTATTCCGTAGCCGTGATCGTCCCAAGCTCACGATGATTGATCCAAACAAGCCAAGATGGGATCAGACCGAGCACGATGGGACCGAGACCAGGACGAGGGCCATCGACCGGCGCCAGGCCGGGGTGCCGCCGGCGCCAGGCCGGCCCGCGTCACGGGTGCCGCCGGCGCCAGGCCAGCCCGCGTGACGGGTGCCGCCGGCGCCAGGCCGGTGCCCCCGGCGCCAGGCCAGCCCGTGCGACGGGTGCGCCGGCGCCAGGCCGGCCCGTGTCACGGGTGCCGCGGCGCCAAGGCCAGCCCCACGTGTCGGGTGCCGCCGGCGCCAGCCGGGGTACCACCGGCGCCAGGCCGGCCCGCGTCACGGGTGCGCCGGCACCAGGCCGGGGTGCCGCCGGCGCCAGGCCGGCCCGCGTGACGGGTGCCGCCGGCGCCAGGCCGGGGTGCCGCCGGCGCCAGGCCGGGGTGCCGCCGGCGCAAGGCCGGCCTGCATGGCGCGTGCCGCCGGCGCCAGGCCGGGGTGTCGCCGGCGCCAGGCTGAAGATCTCGGCGAGGGCTTCGATTTGATATCTTGATCGTTTTCTGGTTCTTCACGGTTTGAGAGAACGACCTCTTCGAAGTTTCAAGGCAGATTCTTTTATGTTTAGGTTTTTGTGGTGAATCGAATCTTGATGTCCTTGGGCGAGCGGACCGATCTTTCCGGGGACTCTCGTCCGCGGCACGCCCGTAGTCTTCCGATCTCACAGAGAGTGGATATTCTAATTTGAGAAAATCTCGTATAACTTCTTTTCAAAGTATCCGAGACTTTTTGTTTCAAGAAATACTTTCTA